>CM068382.1:52863642-53137351 GCA_034770075.1 Aralia elata
AAATAACTTCAAGAAAATCCTAAGTCTTTAGAACGCACTTTCTATCCAACTATGGACTAGCTGAATCAATAAGGGTTTGCTAAAATCCGCTAAAGAATTAGATTTACATACACTATAAAGGTCATACACGAGAATTTATATTTGAAGTTTGAAATTAAAACGATATACATGATCGAATAAACCAATGGTTTGGAAACAAAACAAATAATGCATTTGTCCCATATTATAACAACCTTGCTTGAACAATAATAAGCTAAGGTTAATTTGATTTAACTCATAATGAGATAAAAAGTTAAAGAACTTGCCTCAGTTAAAAGTTAGCGTTTTAGAAAGGGATATAAAACCTGCTTTCCAACGAAACAAAAAGATTAAGGATACGAAAAAATTCATCTTTTTAATACATATCAAATATTCATGTTTTTAAGCCCATTTGATGAATAATTAACACATTGTGAATTCATCTACCTAAACCAGTTTTAAATCCATTCTCAATTGCTCATTCTTTTCGTTTTTCATTATATTTTTCATAATCAATGTAGACAAGCCCAAATTTTGCACTTCGTATACTACCTTCGACAGGAGGGCAAATTCGTCAAATGGATCGGCCTGCGAGAGCAAAAGATAGGAAAAGTACGGACACTCGACGCCACCATGATAATTTGCAGCCGAAATCGACATGATGGCAGGGCTATCCGAATTTGGCATTCCCGGAAGGTGTGGCGCGCTTCTCAATGATTCTTCGGACTGTAAAGCACGAGCCTGTCAGCGAAAACTGACGTTGCGGCACGGAAAATCGAGGCGTGGCACGAAAATCCGAGAAAGTCAAGCCCGCCAGCCGCGGATAGATCTGCGGCCAAGTGGGTGCGCCAGCACGGAAACCAGGAAATCAGCACTACCAGCTGAGTGCGATGGAGGCGTGCCAGCTGGCCAGCCGCAGATCCATCTGCGGCTGGCTCTGGCCAGCCTATTTAAGCCCAGCTTCGGGCAGCATACAGGAGGTTGAGAGGTTGGAGAATTTGAGGAAGAAGGAGAAATACAGCAGCAGCCAACTCGGAAATTGAGGAAGAAATAGCATAAATTTTGCAATCAAATAGGAAGAAAAGAGAGAAAAAAGAGAGGAATAATTTTTCTTTTGATTTGATTGTATCAAATAGATTCTTTCCTTCTATTCAAATACATCAAGTTCACATCCATTTGGATATCAATTGCAAGGTGAAATCTCTTTTGTGATATCTAATTTCTATCATATCATTTGATCAAATTAGATGCAATTTTTCATGTAATTTATTGATTGAACAATGAATTAGGGATTATGAGTGAAAGTTTCCCATCGGAATAAAAACTCTTCCTAATAACCCGATGATATTCGTTCATTAATTTCTTTGTTTGTTTTAAGGTGTTATATTTGGTATCAATTCCTTTAAATCGTTATTTTAGGATGTCTTGGTATTTGTTAGATTATCCGGGTTGGTTTATTTTCTTGTAATATCCGATTGTTTGTGTGTGGATACTTGGTTGTGAGCCTAGGAAAGCGACCCCGGGGTCCCAATCCGATGATGGACATATCTTGATGTAAGAAGTAGAAATGACGTAGTTTTTCATTGTAAATATGTAATCGTTGGGCCTTAAAACGACGCTAAGGCGAGAATCGTGCTTAAGGCCCCGAAATAGTGAAATTTGTGATTGTTGGCGTTCGGGGACATTTTGATGGCTTACATGCCCATGAATAGCCCCGACGCGTGTTTATGCTTGATTTGATTTATGACACGAAATTGAATTTCAAAGCTAAATGATAAGATTTTTTCATAAAATCAATCAAAGTAGGATATTAGAATCACGAGGTTAAATAAATTTGAGAAATGTTGTTAATGAATGTCGATTCCTATCTAACGAGAAAGCTAAAGAAAGATCGTTTTCCAAAACATCACACAAAATGATTTTATAAATAAAATGACGTTTTTATTAAAACCGTTGTATATAGGGTTAAAGAGATTCTAGAAAATTGCCCATCATTTTTATGAAAGGCAACGTATAGATCTCGATTCCTATTTAGACGAAGGTTTAAACTCTTGTTTTGCCAAAAACGACACTTAATGAAAATCTCATAGTTTTGGACAATTAAAATCAAACCTTTCTCATAAAGAATAAAGCTTTCCTCGTGTAATAACCGAAAAGATATTCCGAAGCGTTCTCCAAATTAAAACACGATTTTCCCTAAAATCCAAATGACTCTTTCATACAAATTCCCCACAAAACATTCACATAGGCACACACACACACACACACACATACACATTCATGAATTAAAGGATAGGAAAGCATCAAGATTGCGGTAACCGTGTTTCCACGGAAGTCGAGGGGCGCCTAACACCTTCCCCTCACCTTAAGCAAGCCCCCGAACTCTATGGATCCCGATTCGCAGACCAATTAATTCGGAGTCACATACATGAGCCAAACCAGCGATTTTATAAAAAACGAAAACTCGGATGAGTTGGTACATCCATTGCAAATATACCAACTGGCGACTCTGGTTAATTGGCTCATCATAAAACACGATCTTTCAAAACCCCGTCGACATCAATGCCGACCTTTTCCAAAAAAAAAAAATCATTAAATCAAAAGGCTAAAATTGGAAAAGACTAAAAGACCACGCGAGAAGAAAACCCGGCGTCGACAGCTGGCGACTCTGCTGGGGACATTAGAGGGCTTAAGCCGCTTTCAAATCTTGATGCTATCCTATCCTTAAAAAATTTATGAATATGTATGTGCGTGGCAACATTTTGACCTATTTTACTTATTGTTGTGTGAATGTGTGCTTTTTGTCCAATGAATGAATGATTGAATGGAGTTGATTTACCTTAAAGTAATCATTTGCATACGGTGAGGACGATGAATGTGAATGTATGTTGAGATTGTAACCTCCTCCTGAGGCGAACCCGTCGGTTGCTTATTACTGGACTCGATGGGGCTGCTCCCCGGAGATGGCTCAGGAAACGCAACCACTATTTCAAATCCGCTCCAATCGAAAGGGCTCAAACGAGTAGATTGCGAAGATTTTGGGAACCTTCATGCCGAAAAAGCCCGTGAGAGTAACCCTAGGATAGGTCCAGCCCCAGATTAACCCAACGCAGGATAAGTCTCTTCATGCCCTTTTACGTTTCTGCGTATAAATGCCATAATTCCATTGCAACATATTCATATATGCTTCCCCTTTATGTCAAAAGAAAATACTAACCTCTGTGTTTTGCAGGGAACGACACGGGAAGCATAAATCATATCTAGCATGTATTATTTCAATAAAGAACCGCTGACGAGTTGTTTTGCAGAAAAAGATTAAAAAACCCAAAAACACACAAAAGGTTACGGTTTTAGCATGCATCCATTCTTTCATTTCCCCAAGACTAAACTTCGAACCGTTGTTTCGCAGGATTGCTCCTCAAACCCGTTCGCAGTCTAAGAAAGCCCAAAATTCTACATCTGAAATGGCTGACATTCCTAATCATAGTTTCCATATCTCGGGAAGAGTTTTGATGACTTCAAAAAACAGATGATGGAAATGGCCACGATGCTAAAAGAGCAGTTCCTACTCAGACAGGATCCGCCAAGCCAAGGACCACATAATATTCCACCACCAGGGGGTGACCAGAATCCTCCTAAAAATATTGTAAACCTGGGTAAGGATGACCAACCCCAACTCAAGGACGAGCCAGTCATTACAAGGGCCGTTCCCATACCTAGCAGGACAGTGATTACTATCCCAGAAGAAGGGGACAATGACGACCTTCGGAGAAAAATGAAATACACATGGAGGAGACCATCCAATCTCTAAGGGGCATAGGCTCCCTGGGCAGGGTTATTATTCGGATCTATGTGTTTTCCCCGGAGCCAGATATCCCAGAAAAGTTCAAAGTTCCCGAGTTTGAAAAATACAATGGAAAAGAGGAGACCCCTATACACACTTGAAAATATACATTGGAGAACTCGGGTCTTATGCCGAGGACGAGGGGGTTAAGAATGCAAACTATTCCAGAAAATGCTTAACAGGGGAGGCAAAGAAATCTGGTATGCCCGCCTCGACAACGCCCGAATCCACAACTGGGAGGAATTGGCCCATACCCTTCTTAACCCAATACAGCTTTCAGGCCCAGATGGCTCTTGACAGGTACCAAATGACAAAGGTTAAAAAACAGCCTAGGGAATCCTTCAGGGGAATATGCGCAAAGATGGAGGGGCATGGCCGCACAGGTAAAACTCCCCCGATGAGCGAATCAGAGATGGTAATGACCCTTTGTAGACATTCAGGAGGCACCGTATTATGAGCGGGTCATCTCGGGGATTGGAAGACCCTTTGCTGAAATGATATAAACATGGAGAGATGGTTGGACATGGGGTTGAAAATCGGGTAAAAATCCGGGATCTTACTGCTTTAGAAACTGCTGCTGCGAGCAAATACAGAATGGAAACTACGTAGCACTTCCCGGAGGGTCCCAAAAGAAAAAGGAGGAGGATGTCTCCCTCATCCTACAGGGGTCATCCAGAAAAGCAGAAGGTCATCCTCCGGTGCAGGTGCAGAGGGGAGGGCCATCCCGACAGCCCAAACTTCACAGATCAAAGGGCAGAGGGGCGAAGAAGATATGAGGCCTCGCAGAATCGAGTATTCACCCCCGCTCGGGGAGCCGCTTGAACGGGTATTAGCGGTATTAGTAGCCCAAAAGAAAATAGTTGGTCTGGCACCACCCGAGTGACCCAAAGGGTAGAAGGTTTGACCCGAGCAAGCGATGTGCATACCACTCCAGTTCCCCTGGCCATGATACACAAGATTGCTGGACGTTGAAGCATCGAATCCAAAACATGATAGACAGTGGGGAGATTGTGGGTGGAACAACCGGACTCCCCGAATGTTAAGGCAAATCCCCTGCCAAGACATGATGGAGGGGGAGTTAATGCGACGGAGGCAAGTGAGGCTGGGGGGCCGCCAAGGGTTGAACTATGTGCAGAAAATTGAGGAATTGATCAACGTGATACATGATCATGGGAGTGCACGGGGAGAGCGCCCATCAGGTTGATAAGGGATAAGTACAAATGGCATGGAAAGACCTGTCAAGTTGACAGCCCCGAGGCCCATCATCCTTGCAGCAAGGCCGCAACTCCCTATCAGTAGTCTGAAGACTGTACCCTTGGAATTATGGGGGAATACCAGAGGAAGCGGCCAGTTGTGCTTCCGTGACGACCAAGGGGAACCCCTTATATCTTCCCGGGCGAGTCCTTGAGAGCCAAAAGAGAAAAAATGAAGAGGTTTCCGAGGAAAGGGCCATAGAGTTTTTGAAAAGGATGGATCACCCAGAAACGAGGGGGATCCAGATTTTAAGTGAGGAATCAACCCTAACATCAGTCATGGACTTGGTGTTGTCATCCAGTGAGCATTGCAAGACCCTGATGAAGGTTCTGGAGGAGGCATTTGTGTCCAAAGAAATTAGTGAGGAGGGTTTCGGCCAGCTGATAGGCCACTTATTGGAAACCGATGCAATATCCTTTACGGAGGAGGACATTCCCAAAGAGGGAAGGGGGCACCGAAAACCGCTACACATCGCGGTAATCTCCTCAGGATATGTCATGAATGGGGTGCTGATCGACGGGGGATCGGCATTGAATATATGTCCTCTCAGCACGCTGAAGAAAATGAACATCAGTCCCAAGCGCCTACGGGCCAGTCATGTGGTAGTTCGGGCTTTTGACGGATCCCGGAGGGATACCATCGGAGAGATAGAATTGCCAGTGGAGATAGGGCCCTGTACTTTTGATATATCCTTCCAAGTCCTAGATATTACGGCAAGCTACAACTTGCTGTTAGGGAGGCCGTGGATACACATGGCCGGGGCAGTTCCTTCCACGCTCCACCAACAAATCAAGTTGATCATCGATGGGAATCTGGTAACAATCTCGGCCGAATGTGATGACCCTTCTCCTCCCAGGAGTGGCCTACCAGTAATCAATGTGGATGAGTCAGCGGCGCCTGCCAGCTTTTCAAGCACTAGAGATTAGCACTCCCCATTATAGATGCCTGGGAGCTCCAGCTGTGAAACCAAGGGTCTCTCCGGAACTCACCTTTGTGGCAAGGGAAATGATTAAAATGAACTTCCAACCTGGACGGGGACTAGGGAAAAGCAGTCAGGGAATCACCGAGCCCATCCACCTAACCACAGCAGATAGGCAAAGCAGGATTGGGATATCATGTGGGCGCAGTACGGGGACACCGTCAGGGTGCGACTCCGATTCAACTAGTTGGCAGTCCAGTGACCAAAGTCGACAATAAGCCGGGGATCAGCGGACCTGTGATTGGGGCAGGGAATGAAGAGTTAACCCCCACACGTAATGAGTCGGCCCGGAGGGAAAGTTTCCTGCGGGAGGTCGCAAAAGAGTTTGAAACCAAATGTTATATCCCCGGACAATCAACAAGCAGTAAGGAGGGGACGAATGTTATCACCCCACCGGGAGCCCAACAAGTTGTGCCTGTCATCGATTGGGCAGGGCTGATTATTCCTGGAGAAGATATGGAGAAGGACTCAGGCGACGTATCCGTAATCATCGGGGAGGTGTCCGATGTGAGGCCCTCCTTTATCCAGCGCATTTCATCTGACCTGACCATCGATAATTGGACCCAGAAGCCAGTGATATCCAAACAAGGGTAAAGCTCGACGTCAGGGTGGTTAACCCTAGAGGATGGGGGAATGAAGAAGTTTTATTTTGTTGTTGTTTTATTTCTGCGTAATTGTGTCGTTTCTTCGTGTTATTTGAAATTGCGATCGTCGTGAAAAATGACTTATGACAAGTATTTTGTTTTATGTCAGGTGTACCAATTTGAGTATTCCTTGCCTAACAAACGATCTTTCAAATTTGAATGGTGATTATGATTTTAACATTGAGCTGGATTTCGATTTGATGGGCATTGAGCAAGACGAGACAGATTACGACGACGCACCTGATGAGATCAAAGGATGGGTCGAAGATAAACCCAAACCCAATTTGGACCAAACCATCACTATAGATGTCGGAACCCCTGACAATCCAAAAGAACTCAAGATAGGGACAGACCTTACCCCCAGCCAAAAAGCAGAAATAATTGAGCTGCTAAAACAATATGAGGATGTCTTTGCCTGGTCTCACGAGGATATGATCGGATTGTCCACCGACATTGTGGTACACCGATTACCCATCAAGGAGGGTTTCAAGCCTGTCAAACAAAAATTAAGGAAATTGAAACCGGAGTGGAGCTTAAAAGTGAAGGAAGAGATCATCAAGCAGTTCAGGGCGGGAATCATTATGGTATCCACTTATCCTGAATGGTTATCCAATGTGGTCCCGGTAGCTAAGCCTGGAGGAAAGGTGAGGGTATGTGTAGACTACAGAGATCTAAACAAGGCCAGTCTCAAGGACAACTTCCCGGTGCCTTTCATACACATCCTGGTGGATAACACAGCCCAGTACGAAATGTACTCTTTTGTGGATTGCTTCGCAGGATATCATCAGATAATGGTGGCGGAGGAAGATCGGGAAAAGACCGCGTTCATCACCCCCTGGGGCACTTTCTGCTATAGACGACTGGCTTTCGGTCTCACAAATGCAGGGGCTACTTATCAGAGAGCCATGATGGCCTTGTTCCACGATATGATGCACAAGGAGATAGAGGTCTACGTGGATGACATTATTGTGAAATCAAAGGTAGAATCCGATCATATAACTCATCTTAAAAGGCTATTTGATCGACTCAGAAAGTATAATTTGAAACTCAATCCAGCCAAGTGTGCTTTCGGAGTGCAGTCGGGCAAGCTCTTGGGTTTCCTGGTTAGTGATCGGGGCATTGAGTTGGACCCAGCAAAGATTAAGGCCATTGTGGATATGCCAGCACCTCGCACAGAGAAGGAGATAAGGGGATTCCTGGGGAGAATAAACTTCATCAGCCGTTTTATATCTCACTTGACGACTACATGTGAGCCGATTTTTAAATTGTTAAGAAAGGGTGCTTCCCAAGAATGGAATGAGCAGTGTCAGAGGGCTTTTCAGATCATTAAGAAACAATTGACGGAGGCACCAGTGCTGGTACCCCCGAAGGATGGGATCCCTCTGTTTATGTATATATCGGAAAATGCCATCGCGATGGGATGTATGTTGGGACAGAAAAATGAGGCGGGAAAAGAGCAGGCCATCTATTACCTCAGCAAAAGATTTAGCCAATGGAAGCAGAATTACACTCCCATTGAGAAGACCTGTTGTGCTCTGGCCTGGGCTGCAGGGAGATTACAGCACTACCTCCATGGGCATACAACGTACCTGATATCAAGAATGGATCCCATGAAATATATTTTCGAAAGGCCCATGCTGAATTGTCGACTCTCAAGATGGCAGTTGATTTTACAACAGTTTGACATGGTGTACGTGACCCAGAAGGCCATGAAAGGGCAGGGAATTGCAGATCAGTTGGCAGAAGCCCCGGCAGGAGGGATGGAGCCGTTAGAAACTCCTCTCCCGGGCGAAGATATATTTTGGGTATCGCGCGAAAAATGTGATGACGAGGGACAATTCTGGAAGCTGTATTTTGATGGTGCCATGAATGCCGAGGGGGCAGGAGCCGGAGCGGTCCTAGTCTCTATCACCGGAGAACAATACCCCGTGGCCACTAAACTTCGTTTCAGCAATTCGAACAACACCGCTGAATACGAGGGGTGTATCTTGGGACTCCGATTGGCCCGTGACATGGGAGTAAAAAGACTAGCGGTGTTTGGGGATTCGGAGTTGGTAATCAGACAAGCAATCGGGGTATACAACACTAAGGAGCTTCGGTTACTTCCATACCATCGTTGTGTCACCCAGCTTATGCAAGAGTTCGAAGATATCGCCTTCCGCCATATTCCTCGGGGACGAAATGATTTTGCCGATGCATTGGCGACTTTGGCTTCCTTAATCCACGTGATCAAGAGTAGGGACAGTCCACAGATTGAGATCACCGTACAGAATGCCCCGGCATATGAGGAAAATGTGGCAGTGTTATCAAACGAGGTGGTGTTGACAAGGCAGCCCTGGTATCACGACATCAGGGAATATCTGAGAGACAGATCCCTTCCCGATCAGGCAAATCGGACTGAAAGGATGAGAATTCAAAAGATGGCGATGAAGTTTTACCTGAGTGGCGATTCACTTTACAAAATGGATGCCGGGTTGGGACTGTTGCAATGCGTAGACGAAACGCAATCCCAAAGGATTATGAATGAAATCCATGGTGGGGTGTGTGGGCCACATATGAGTGGACCGATGTTGGCCAAAAAGATCTTGAGGACAGGGTATTATTGGTTAACGCTGAAGGCCGATTGCGATGATCATGTCAAACGGTGTTACCAATGCCAGGCGCACGGTAATGTGATCCATACACCTCCCAATGAACTGCACTGTATGACCTCCCCGTGGCCATTTTCAATGTGGGGAATGGATGTAATCGGACCAATAGAGCCCAAAGCAAGCAACGGGCACCGATTCATTTTCGTCATGATCGATTATTTCACCAAATGGGTAGAGGCAGCTTCTTTCCCTAAAGTAACTCAGGAGGTCATCGTCAACTTCGTCAGGAATAATGTCATTTGCTGATATGGGCAACCTGAGGTTGTGGTCTCCGACAATGCCAAGAATTTAAACAACGCCCTCATGAAGGGACTGTGTGACCAGTTCAAGATTAAGCATCTCAATTCCGTCATTTACCGTCCCAAAATGAATGGGGCAGTGGAGGCTGCCAATAAGAACATCAAGAAGATCATAGCAAAAATGTCTGCTAATCATCGGGGATGGCCAGATCTGTTACCCCTCACCTTGCTGGCCTATCGAACGTCAACGCGTACTTCCACAGGGGCAACCCCTTACGCCTTGGTATATGGAATGGAGGCTGTCCTGCCAGTTGAAGTTGAGATGGCGTCCCTCAGAATAGTGATCGATGCTCAGATAAGCGAGGAGGATTGGATGCAAAGTCGATACGACCAATTGGCCCTAATTGATGAGAGGAGGGTGGCTGCTGTTTGGCACGGCCAGCTATATCAACAGAGGATCTCCCGATCATACGACAAAAGGATCAGGCCTCGGAAATTCAAGGAGAATGACCTGGTGCTAAAGAGAGTCATGGCTTGTCAAGACGAAGCCAAGGGGAAGTTTGCCCCGAATTGGGAAGGACCATTCGTGATTAAGAAAGTGCTATCCGGAGGAGCCCTCATATTGCAGGAAATGGATGGTGAGGCATTTCCACAACCCCTCAATGCTGACTCGGTGAAGCGGTTCTACGCTTAAATCATCAGTTCTTTTTTCCTTTGGGAGCGAACTACGTAGGACCTGATCTCCCAACTTGTGGGGGTACGTAGGCAGCCATCATGGCGCGGTCCGATCCTTTAAAAAAAATAATCCTTTCCCTAACCAAAACCAATTTTCGATAGCCAGATAAAACCTTCCTACACCCTCAAAACCTTCCCGAAACCAATTGCCTAACCAGTTTCATCCCAGAATACATACCCTGATCCAACCCAAACAGTTATCCAAAATCTGAGATTCAATCCGACGAAATCAAAAGGTGTGCGGCAATATCTGTCAAATCTCCATCAAGTCTTGAGGAAAGAAAGAAGGCGAAATGTCAAAATCATGGTCAGTTGGATAAAATGATGATCCAATGGAGGGCAATGATACGACAAAAGGGGAAAATGGACTAAATTTAAATGCATGTCTATATATATAAGTCGTTTTAATATTACAAGATTTCTCTTTCAATAACTGATGAAAACCAACATAGTCTATGCAGGAGGAAATAAAATAATCTACAAATCTGAAACTAGCCGAAGCAGGATGGACAGGGTGGTGGATAGATCTGAAGCATCAGCATCTCCTGCAATCTGCTGCCCCATCATATCAATACGATCCAGTAAAGCAGTAGCTCGGCTGACAGTCCCAAAATGAGCATCTACCACTGCCCTGGTCTGAAATACAATGGCCTCTCTATCAGTAATGACAGCATCTCTAGCCCGAATGGCCTCATCTCTCTCGGCAAGGGCGGCATCCCTCTCGGCTTCAGTAGTAATCAGGGCCAGGCGGAGTCGGGAATCCTCAGCGACCCGACTCGGGGCAGAATCGGCTGAAATGGAGTGGTCTGTGGTATCTTCTGTGAAAATCACTCCAGAGTCATCAAAGGCCCCAGTCCGACTCAAACTAGCCGAATCCAGGTCTCCACGCAACCACTGTACGTAGGCAAATGTCTGGATGTGACAGCTCGCACTATATTCGGCAAAGATCCTGCGATCCCAAAGCTCGTGTACCTGCAATAGATCCCTCTCTGTACAGGATGATATAAGGAATCGGTATGCGGCTGCACCCGCGAAGGGGTGTAAATCCTGTGTCTGATCAAACTGCCCCATAACCGCCAGGGGATGATAGGTCGTCACGCCCCTTAACCCAGCAATGGGAATGAAATCCATGCCAGGCACATGAGTCAAGAAGCTCATGAAGGAGCAATAGCCCGAGTAAACCAATAGATGAAAGGGGTCCTCAATGATAGACAAAAATGATGTCCAGGAGGCCACATCAGTACAACTCGCGGGACGAAGCGAAAACTGCGTGGTTATGTCATGGCCGAAGCAAAACCCTTGGCGACGGAAATGGCCGATGGGACTAAGATGACTCATGAACCACATATACAATAAGGTCGAACTCCCTCTGAAGAATCTCCCTCGGAAGGACTGGCAATATGTGGCCGACATATAGGTATCCGCCAATATCATGGGGAGAATGGTGTGATCCTCCTAAAGGGCCCCAACGGCCGCAACAATCCGCATGTCCAAATGATCGGATCCTGCGGGCAAATACAAAACTGAGATGACACAGGCCATCAGAACGCCCACTCTCAAGGCGCCCCAGCGCTCCTCGGACACGGAAAAATCACCGAAGAAAAGTCGAAAACCGTCAGGTGAGCCAAATCGGTCAATGAAGAACTGAAGGGGAACCATATGGTGCGATGTGATCACCGGCAACAGGACAGCCTTTCGCAAGCCAATGAAAGTCAAGAATTGACGGCGCATGGAACCAACTGTGACCCTAGCACAAGGCCTATCCAGGGGCAGGCCGGTGAAGCGAGCATACTCCTCGAGGGTGGGGGTCAGCTCTACTGTCCCTAACCTAAACACCTGACGGGCAGGGGCCCAATAGCTCATAAGACCATCCACAAAGCCCGCTGGCACCCGGAAGGTTAATAAGGACCAAGAATGTCCCAAAAGACCATCTACGATAACCCTATCTGCTGGCAGTAGACTGTCCAACCAGCGGAAGAGGCTGCCAACCAACCCTGTGGGAGGAGTGGAATCCAAACGAACCACGGCATCTGAGGACGACATCTGTGAAAAAATAGTATCAAAAAAGACTGTACAGGGGTCATTCTCTACCCATAAATAAAAAGCATGCATCATACAGTTGATAATAAAGCAGGTGAATCCCATAAAGATGAAAAGAAACTGTGCGTAAATAAATAAATGAGTTCAGTACATAGTGCATAAATGAAAAAAAGAAATCCAAGCAGGTGCCGATACAAAAGGCCCTATCCTATCCTGGTCTAAATAAAATCAGTATCATCTATGAAAGCAGGATCCTCGAACTGATCCCCTGGAGTCGTCGAGCTCGGAGGACCAAAGTTCATATCAGGGATGTAGGGATGCGCTGTGGCATCAGATGAACTCGGGCCTGCATCATAACCTGCACCGTCAGGATCGTAGGTGTAAGCCTCCTCCGGGGCCCGGCCCAACCCCCGAATAAACAGCGACAACTGATCTACCTGACGGGTCAATGAGGCGATCTGCTCAGCGTGGGTAGGGGTCCGAACACAGGCAGCCCAATCTGTCATCGTCACCGAGCCTGGAACCATATCTCCAAGAAAAGAAAGTGGCCCGAGTCTGAGGACCGATGGTACGGGGCACCCACCATGTACGGAATGCATCACTCGTAGTGGGACCCGTGGAAAGCATCCGACCATCCTCCCCGGCGAGCATGATCTCCGAGGGCTGAGGAATCCAGCGGCCAGAAAGTAGTGAAAGAAAGGGAGTGCGGGATGCGGATCTCCCCAGTGACGCATCTGAATGCGCGCTCTCCCAGATACATCACCCAGCCTCCAACACTCTGCAAAGTGAGGCGACGGGTGGAAAGCTCGAACTCCGGGCCGGAAGGATGCCCGTCAGCAAACCCCACAGTCAGATGCTCGGAGAGGTAGGGAATCCAGACGGACGTCGGCAGCCGTGATCAACTCCAGCTGAATACGACAATGTGCAAAGCTGCCCGACACGGGGACCTCCTCCAGAGTACTGTGATGCCATCGCCGACCCCGAGGATAAGTGTCCGGGCCCAGAGTAGTGATAGGCCTCAGACATGGCAGCCGCTCGTAAGCCCAGAACTGTGAATAGAAACAAGGCAAGGCATGAGTCACTATCAAATACAGAAAAGAGATGAAAGGAAAAGAAATACAGTAAGAGAGAGGAGGAGGGGACTCACCAACAGAAAATGGTAGAAGCCGAGCCAGGCATCAGTCTGTCCCTCTGAGCGTAGAACCGCATGCCATGGAGGAAATAGGCAAAGGTGAATGACCCCCAGTCATAGTCAACTGATGCGATCCACGTCTCTAACCGCTCCCACGACGCTGAAATGAATGGTGGAGGAGTTGTTTCCCTAGGAAACAACCCCTCATGATCGTCAGGAACAAGCGTCGGAGTAGAATGTCGCGGGTACCCTGATCTGCTGGAATAGGCAAGCGCATAGAGACCCCCGACTGCATCGACAGCCAAGGCACCAGATCGGATACTGCGGGCCTTAAAGACCCGGTCCTCAGCAGCGAAGCCCAGCAAAGCTCGAAACCTCCACAGGAGTGATATCAAGATCCAAGGGGACGCGGGACCCGGTAAAACTCAATGCCGGTAATGTACCTCCAGTCCCATGGGGTCAACACGACCTCGCAGTCGAGGAGATGAAGAGACTGCGTCTGGTGGAACCATCGCTCGGATAAAGCCCTCATGTAACCCCAGGGGCACTGGCGGGGGATGATAGTGAAGAAATGTCGAAAGCCCCAAGAGTCCACCATCGCCTGATAATCACTGTGCAGGGCCGCGTAAAGGGAGTAGATGTTGAACCAGTTGCCCCTCGGCTGGGTAAACTCGGTTACCTGGGGCAATCACCAAGGGGTCAGTCCGGATAAAAGGAGAATGGAGAAATTGAGAGTAAAATCAGAATAGAACTGAATATACCTCGTTAGCCACGAGAGATGCTGAAGGGTGACGACTGAGATCCCGACCCAAAAGATCGGGTATCTGCACAGAGGCGCCAGAAGAAGCCTGATGAGTAGATGGAGCCGGTGCGCTAGAGGATGGCCCCTCTGCCGCGACCTCCGGAGGGACAGCCTCCTCAACGTCCGGATGACCAGGACGAATGACAGCCTCCGTCAAACGACGAGCCTGACGGGTCCGAGGAGGAACAGGAGTGGGTGCAGGCCTACGACGGCGAACACCCGAAGTCCGAGAGGCGGAGGAGCTACTGGGCGCATCACGATCCATAGCTGGAATAGAACGGGCGAGAAAGAAGGTAAGTTCCCTTTTAAAATTATGTAAGGAACATTCTAAATTTCTAGCCTCATCATATGATTAATGCAACATGATGCATGTCAAAAAAAAAAAAAAAAAAAAAAAAAAAAATCGGCAGAGTTCCGTTTGTAAAATGGACGTCCCAGGCCTAAGCCAAACATGTTTTCCATCAATCAAAGTCTAAAACAGATCTAAATTGCATTCATATATGTAATTACAGCATGTAATGCATGATTTTATTGCGGAAAAGGAATAACAATATGTGGGACCGCCTCATGAACATAAAATAGGACTCACATAGTTGATACATAGCGTGTATATAGGATGGTACATTACATAGCATTGTAAAGCATACATTTTATCTCTAAACATGCCAATAGTCAAATGTATAGCAAAACATTGACGAAATTGAAAAGTGACCGGTCAAAGTGTTACCTGTAGCGTGTAGATCAATCCTACCGGAACAGTTTTTGCAGGAAAGTTGAAAAATCGACAAAAGACCCTTGCGAACAAGAAAAATCGAGAGAATCTCTGATGATTGCAAGTTGAAAGTGACAGATCTGGAGGAAGCGCGTTGGTTATAAGGCCCGATCTTGGCCGCAGATGTATCTGCGGCTGGCCGCAGATCAATCTGCGGCTGGCCGCAGATCCATCCGCGGCTGGCCCTGATGGGTCCCACCTTGCTCCCTTGCAGCCATTTGACGTGTTAAGTGACGCGATGGGTGACCGGCGACGATACCCGGCCCCGACGAGACGATCGACCGGCGACGATAACCGGCGATCATGAGATGGATGTCCGGCGACGATAACCGGCTCCGACAAGATAACCAACCGGCGACGATAACCGGGGGTTATGCGATGGGTGACCGGCGACGATACCCGGCCCCGACGAGACGATCGACCGGCGACGATAACCGGCGATCACGAGATGGATGTCCGGCGACGATAACCGGCTCCGACAAGATAACCAACTGGCGACGATAACCGGGGGTTACGAGATGGGCGACCGGCGACGATACCCGGCCCCGACATGACGATCGACCGGCGACGATAACCGGCGATCACGAGATGGATGTCCGGCGACGATAACCGGCTCTGACAGATAACCAACCGGCGACGATAACCGGGGGTTACGCGATGGGTGACCGGCGACGATACCCGGCCCCGACGAGACGATCGACCGGCGACGATAACCGGCGATCATGAGATGGATGTCCGGCGACGATAACCGGCTCCGACAGATAACCAACCGGCGACGATAACCGGGGGTTACGCGATGGGTGACCGGCGACGATACCCGGCCCCGACGAGACGATCGACCGGCGACGATAACCGGCGATCACGAGATGGATGTTCGGCGACGATAACCGGCTCCGACAAGATAACCAACCGGTGACGATAACCGGGGGTTACGAGATGGGTGACCAGCGACGATACCCCGGCCCCGAACGAGACGATAAATGGAGAGAGTGAACCCAAAGACTAACAAACACGGTCAAGGGGGTTGATACATTGACACTCTTACGAATGTCTTGCATGCATTACATCTTTATGTTGCATCATAAGCCATATGTGTTGCATCATGTATGTATTGTTCAATTCTTATGCACTGTCATTCATGTATGTATTGTCAATTCTTAAGCACTGTCATTCATGCATCGAGTGTCTATTCTTTATCCTGTTCATTTCATTTAACATTTCATAAACATGATAAAGAGGGGCAGCTGTAGACACCCAAATTTTGCACTTCGTATACTAACCTTGACAGGAGGGCAAATTCGTCAAATGGATCGGCCTGCGAGAGCAAAAGATAGGAAAAGTACGGACACTCGACGCCACCATGATAATTTGCAGCCGAAATCGACATGATAGCAGGGCTATCCGAATTTGGCATTCCCGGAAGGTGTGGCGCGTTCTCCCAATGATTCTCGGACTGTAAAGCACGAGCCTGTCAAGCGAAAACTGACGTTGCGGCACGAAAATCGAGGCGTGGCACGAAAATCGAGAAAGTCAAGCCCGCCAGCCGCGGATAGATCTGCGGCCAAGTGGGTGCGCCAGCACGGAAACCAGGAAATCAGCACTACCAGCTGAGTGCGATGGGAGGCGTGCCAGCTGGCCAGCCGCAGATCCATCTGCGGCCAGCCGCAGATAGATCTGCGGCTGGCTCTGGCCAGCCTATTTAAGCCCAGCTTCGGGCAGCATACAGGAGGTTGAGAGGTTGGAGAATTTGAGGAAGAAGGAGAATACAGCAGCAGCCAACTCGGAAATTGAGGAAGAAATAGCATAAATTTTGCAATCAAATAGGAAGAAAAGAGAGAAAAAAGAGAGGAATAATTTTCTTTTGATTTGATTGTATCAAATAGATTCTTTCCTTCTATTCAAATACATCAAGTTCACATCCATTTGGATATCAATTGCAAGGTGAAAATCTCTTTTGTGATATCAATTTCTATCATATCATTTGATCAAATTAGATGCAATTTTTCATGTAATTTATTGATTTGAAACAATGAATTAGGGATTATGAGTGAAGTTTCCATCGGAATAAAAACTCTTCCTAATAACCCGATGATATTCGTTCATTAATTTCTTTGTTTGTTTTAAGGTGTTATATTTGGTATCAATTCCTTTAAATCGTTATTTTAGGATGTCTTGGTATTGTTAGATTATCCGGGTTGGTTTATTTTCTTGTAATATCCGATTGTTTGTGTGTGGATACTTGGTTGTGAGCCTAGGAAAGCGACCCGGGGTCCCAATCCGATGATGGACATATCTTGATGTAAGAAGTAGAAATGACGTAGTTTTCATTGTAAATATGTAATCGTTGGGCCTTAAAACGACGCTAAGGCGAGAATCGTGCTTAAGGCCCCGAAATAGTGAAATTTGTGATTGTTGGCGTTCGGGGACATTTTGATGGCTTACATGCCCATGAATAGCCCCGACGCGTGTTTATGCTTGATTTGATTTATGACACGAAATTGATTTCAAAGCTAAATGATAAGATTTTCATAAAATCAATCAAAGTAGGATATTAGAATCACGAGGTTAAAATTTGAGAAATGTTAATGAATGTCGATTCCTATCTAACGAGAAAGCTAAAGAAAGATCGTTTTCCAAAACATCACACAAAATGATTTTATAAATAAAATGACGTTTTATTAAACCGTTGTATATAGGGTTAAAGAGATTCTAGAAATTGCCCATCATTTTATGAAAGCAACGTATAGATCTCGATTCCTATTTAGACGAAGGTTTAAAACTCTTGTTTTGCCAAAACGACACTTAATGAAAATCTCATAGTTTTGGACAATTAAAATCAAACATTTCTCATAAAGAATAAAGCTTTCTCGTGTATACCGAAAAGATATTCCGAAGCGTTCTCAAATTAAAACACGATTTTCCCTAAAATCCAAATGACTCTTTCATACAAATTCCCCACAACATTCACATAGGCACACACACACACACACACACATACACATTCATGAATTAAAGGATAGGAAAGCATCAAGATTGCGGTAACCGTGTTTCACGGAAGTCGAGGGGTGCCTAACACCTTCCCCTCACTTAAGCAAGCCCCCGAACTCTATGGATCCCGATTCGCAGACCAATTAATTCGGAGTCACACATGAGCCAGCGATTCATAAAAAACGAAAACTCGGATGAGTTGGTACATCCATTGCAAATATACCAACTGGCGACTCTGGTTAATTGGCTCATCA
Source organism: Aralia elata (assembly GCA_034770075.1). Classification (NCBI taxonomy): domain Eukaryota; kingdom Viridiplantae; phylum Streptophyta; class Magnoliopsida; order Apiales; family Araliaceae; genus Aralia; species Aralia elata. Next base: position 52,881,995 of record CM068382.1, read on the forward strand.
TAAAACACGATCTTTCAAAACCCCGTCGACATCAATGCCGACCTTTTCCAAAAAAAAAATCATTAAATCAAAAGGCTAAAATTGGAAAAGACTAAAAGACCACGCGAGAAGAAAACCCGGCGTCGACAATCAATAGTCAATTTTTCAGTTAATAAACAAATTAAACATCAATTTTCATACATATACCCTATATATGAAAGTGAAACTCTGTAAAACCAAAACTCTATTCTAAAGCATGTTTTCATAGATTAATTCCTTCGAATTGGTTTGTAAACATCATATAATCACTAATACATGCATATTATCAATTATAACCAAGTAATTTATGTATTGAGCAAATGAATTCACATATAAGGAAGTAAAAATCATATACAGTGAAGAAATAGTTTTACAGTAAAGTATTCTGAGAGAATATAACTAGGATTTAGAATTCACCTTCTATTGCTTTGAAAACTTAGTTAATCTTCCTTGCTTGAATTCTTGCTTCCAATTTTCAAAATCCTCTCTCAATTTCTCTCTTCTTCTCTGTATTTTTTTTTTCTTTGGCTTATGAAAGTAAGCTGATAAAACTTCACGTGGTTTTATTAACTCACCAGTTACAAACCCAAACAGCCTCATCAGTTAAAAAAAAAAAACTAAAGGGTCACAAGGCCTTGTTTGGCTAGACCCTATAAAATCCATTTTTACCAACCAAGGGTCACAAGGCCTTGTTTGGTTTAGCCAAATTAAAACTCTTTTTCTATTTATTTTAATAACCCATTATACCATATAGTTTCATTGTCACACTTTCAATTTAATAAGACCCACTAATAAATAAATTCAATTAAACCTTACTAATTCAATTATAACTTTTATTTAACCAAAAACACTATTACCAAATAAATTATTTTATTCAAATAAATCCTTTACTCAAATAAATCATTTTATCATCTAATTTAATTATTAAATAAAATTAGAATAAACACGTCAAATCACATTCAAATAATAATTAACATAATTACACTTAAAGTGAATTACTCCACAATAACTCTATCAATTATTTATTTTACTCAATAAATAAATTAACAAAAATATTTATTTAACTCAATAAATATTTTATTTATTTACAAAAATTACATTCGTTACAGTTTCAATTCTAAGGTTGGGGCCTGCACAACAGATGGTAATAACTTTTGATGAGAACTAGACAATTGAATAGAATAAATTGAATATTTAGTTGATGTTTTAGGTAAAGAATGTAATGCAGCTATAGTCTCCTTCAAGTCCTGATTCTGCTCAATCTCTTCTTTTTTATCTAATTCTAAACTGTTGGTAATAGCGACATACTTTCCCTTTGTGTGTTCAAAAGACTTCTGCACTAAAGAGTCAAGTACATCAATAGCAAAAATAAGGTGAATATCACTAGGGTACCTCATGGCCTCATATATGTTGAATTGTATCTTTTCACCATCAAACTCCATGGTTAAGGTTCCATTGTGGACATCAATCATAGTCCTTGCTGTTTTCAAAAATAGTCTCCCTAAAAGTATATGTGCAGGATTTGGAGATTTATCATCATCCATATCCACTATGTAATAATCTGCAGGAAAGATTAGTTCATTCACCTGTACCAAGACATCTTCAATTACTGATGAGTGTGTTTTATACACACAATTTGGGTACTTTTGGCCTTGATAATTTGTAAGTCTTTGGGTACTTTATGTGGTTTAATTGTATTTTTATCTTATTTTTAGATATTATGGTTTTATATTGCTTTTATATATTTTGTATTGTTTTTATGTCTTTTTACTTAGTTTTGTAGGAAATAAAGCAAAACCATTTGAACGTCAACGATTGGGTGCCTTGTTTACTATATTTGAGCTTCTGATTGACGTAGCAGCTATTTGCGGCTCAATTTCAACCATGATCCAATCCGTATCTCTCAAAACTCAAACAACAAAAGTTGTAGATATTCTCTTTAGCTTTCCGGAACATCTTGAATCATCCCAATGCGAGTTCGTATGAGAGAGTTATGGTCATTTTACCAACAGATTTGGCATGTATTTTACACAACAGCCACTTTGAGCTCAATTTCACCCTTACTCCAGCCATTATTTGGCCGAACTCCAGTTATGGAAGTTGTAGAGGTACTTCTTAGCTTTCCATAGCCTATTGAATCGCCTTATTTCGACTTCGTATGAGAAAGTTATGGCTATTTTACTAGCAGACGTCAAAGCTGAGTGGGTGACAGCACGCTGGCGCAGGCGCACCAGGCAGCGCGCAGACACGCCCAATGGCTGCTGGGCAGCGTGATTGGGTAGGTTTTTTTTGCGATTTTAGCCCCCTTTTGGTCATTTTTGGTGGGCTAAGCTAGGGTTTTGCATAAGGCACTATAAATACAACATGTAGCTGATAAGTATAAAATATGTTATGTTTTTATCTCTTAATGTCTAGTATTTTATATTTATTTGGCACCTAATTATACTCACTATTCTAATATTTTGATTTAGGTTGCAAATGGAGCTATTAAATGAAAAATGAGTTATTTTCGCACTTTTGGATTGTTTTCAAATCAGTCCGTCCACTTGAGGCTCCATTTTGTCCTTCGTCCAACTAATATCTCTCAAAGCTCAAAGAAGGAAAGTTGTAGATCTATTTCTTAACTTTCTGGAACATCTTGAAACGCCCAAATCAGAGCTCGGATGAGAGAGTTACGACCAATTTTCCAACAGTCGTCGAAGCTGAATATTCCAGGAAATTACTCGGTTGGACAGATTGACCTTTGGAGCTTCGTTTGCGATTTCGATGGTGTTAAAGTTTCCAAATGAGTATGTGTTCTTCTTGAATATTTTAGTAGACTTCTCAAGCTTTCCGGATTGGTATGGTGAGCAAAAATTCAAGTTCATTTGGGCCTCCAAATATTGCTTTGTAGACAGTTGATCTGAATCCCGCCTAGACTAAATTCCTGTTCGGACCAGTTGGAGTATTTGGACCATAACTTGAGCTTTCTAACTCCAAATCAGGTGATTCAAAAATCCAAATTCATTAAAAAATCCAGGGCTACAACTTTTATTCTTTGTCCAAGGTCCAATTCAGTGGTTTACAAATTTAAAATTAGCTTACAAGGTGCTGATCAGTTTAGTTGTTAGATTTGGACTATTTGTGCAACATGGGCACGTTTTTGGGTGGATTCTTCCTTGGTTGGCTGATGCACATGTGTTGATTGGGTGTTTGATCTTGACTTATGATGATAGGTTAGCACACCATGAGTTCCTATAAATACCAAGTGAAGCTAGGCTTGTAAGACACCAATTTCCACACTAATTCACCACCAATTCCTTGTATCCATTCTCCACATTAGTTTGTTAGTATAGAAGTAGGGAGAGGAGGAAGTAGACCTCCAGGGGTAGGCTACTCTCCTCTCCATTTTTATAGTTCAAGATCAAGCAAGAGATCAACACTTATGGAAGCCTAGAATCGAAGGCAAAAGCTTGGAGATTGAAAATTGTGATCCGAAGTGACAGTCGGATATCAAAACATAGTTTTTCTTCTCTAAACTTTTCCTTTATTTTTGTATTCTATTATTGTTGAATATCTTGTAAATTATATTTTGCATATTTGCTATTAACTCTTCTCATTTCTTTTATTTATTTCTAATGGGATGTTGAACTTTATTTACACTATTCATTCCTTCTTATATGAAGTTCATTCTTGATAATCCGTTTTAACTGTTGAATGTTATTTGGCTTAACTAATTTAGTTTCTACAGGATTAAATTGGTTAACTGATATCATCTGCTAGATCAAGGGACAATATTACGTGTAATTGATATTATTCCTAATCATTGGTAGCAATTAGTGATACATGATTGTGGTCAAGCTTTTGAATATTGCTATGATTATTGGAAGGTGAGTTAAATAATCCGAGCTTGTGTGATTGTTGCTTGAAATAGTCTAATTCCCTAGATCTTAATGCTATTGCTATATTAAATCTAGAGAGCTTGTTCTAGGTTATATAATGGTTAGAATCTTGTGAAGAGCTCGTTTCATTAAGTGATAATTAAGGAGAGTTTCGGGTAGCAGAGCTTGTTATTACCTAGGGCTATTAATTTTATTGAAGGATAAATATTGTTATGATAAGGTGATATTGAACGGAAGAACTAAAATCTTTATTTTATTCTTATTTTGTTTTAGTTAATTAGTTAAATAAAATTCCAAACCCTCCCTTTTGGTTTACAAAGTATAAATTTAGACTAATCATTCTCTGTGGGATTGACTCTTACTTGCACTACTACATTAATATCTTTTGCAGTAAGGTTTTATTTTTGGGTACTTGCGACAGCACACCAGTAGCCTCCATTTTATGCATCTTTTAGACTTCAAAAATCAAATTTAGAGAGAGAGAGAGAGGAGGCTTGGAGTAAAAAGAGGAAGGCCATGGCCATTAGCCATGGTTCTTCTAAAACTTGGAGGAGCTTTAATGGAGGTGCTTCAATGGAGTTTCATCCAACAACAATGGGGAAGCCATTCTTTATCTTTCTTTATCTTTTTCCTCTATGTAATTAGTTTTTAATCTAAGATTGTAATTGAACCCATTGCTTAATTTGAATTGATTTCTCTTCCTTTGATTATTGTTACTCATATGAATTGGTTATCATAACCTATGCTTATAGATTAATTGCTTGGCTCGTAATTACCGTGGGAACCTATATGAAATTGACGAATGGATTATAGTGTTGAGACCTAGTTATGATATCATGCTAAAGTTAAAGATTGTTGTGGGTGATTAATAAAGATTTAGTGACGTGTGTCTTGTTGATTATCCTTAATGATAGGTAACTTGATAGTATTTAGGATAGACATATACCTAGATACCGCGTGCAACCAATTGAGAATCTAATCTTAATGATTTCCTATGTGAAAGTTGGTAATTGAAAGGGTGGTTAATGAGATTTAGTGACATGTGTTTTGTTAATTATTCTTGAAATTGGTCTCTTGATAGTGTGTAGGATTGACATATACCTCATGCCGCATTAGGAAGATTTGTAATTAACCATCGATAGAGGCTCTTACGTAATTGTGATTTCTCGGATGTCAATTCTATATGGTTAATTGATCTAAAAATAGAGTTAAGATATTTGAACAAAGTATTGCACGCCAAGTGTTTGACAAAATGCTTGAATGAGGGAAATTGTAATCTTAGACCTTTATCTATCTATTTTTGTTATTTATATTCCATGCAATTTAGATGTAACCTTTATCCATCACTTGAATTAAAGAGTTTGATTTAGATCGAGTCGATATTGAGTTAGTACTTGGGGATACATTAGAGTTAATTCCCTGCGGGTTCGACAACTCTCTTATCATTATATTACTTGTTGACCGCGTATACTTGCGCGTATTTTTCGGTTGCAAAATTGACCAATAATTACCCCTTGGGGGTAAGTGTTAATGCAATCAGCCAATTGAATAATAACACCAGTTTGTTTCAAAGGACCTAGATTTAAAGAAGCAAGAATAGATAATGGCATGACATTAATTGAAACTCCTAAATCTAGCATAGCTTTCTCAAATCTGGTATTACTTATTCTATATGGAATTGTAAATATGCCTGGATCTTTACATTTAGGGGGCATTTTTCTTTGAAGGACTGCTGATACATTTTCACCAACAATGACTCTTTCATAATTTTTCAATTTTCTTTTGTTAGTGCATAATTCTTTCAAAAATTTTGCATACCTGTGCACTTGCTTAATTACATCTAGTAAAGGAATATTCACCTCTACCTTCCTGAAAGTTTCTAGAATTTCTTTTTCTTGCTCATCCTTTTTTGAAGTTTTGGAATTCCTGGGAGGAAAAGGTAAATGATTAGTCTTTAGCTGAACAAGAGTGTTAGGTTTTACCTTTGATATTTCTGCATCCTCCTTAGCTTTATCTTCCTCAAATTCACCAGTAGCTTTTGGTACTTCCAATTGTTTTTCACTCCTCAAAGTTATGGCACATGCATTCTCTCTCGGATTGACAATAGTTTGAGAAGGTAGCTTCCTTGAACTTTGAGAGTCCAATCAACCAACTGTCATAGCAAGTTCACTCATCTGATTTTCTAGATTGTGGATGGAAGTCCTTGTCTCTTGCTGGAATTGTTATGTTTGATTCATGAATGCCTTGAACATGTCCTCAAGAGATGTTCCAGAATTAATAGGAGCAGTTTGTCTAGGTTGGTACTGTGGTTGAGCTGGTTGAAAACTTTGCTGCCCATTTGGGAAAACACCTTGCACTGGTGGCCTAGTACCTCCATAGCTCAAATTGGGATGATCCCACCATCCGGAATTATAAGTCTTAGAGTAGGGATCATATTTTCGTTGGGATTGTCCTTGATAATTCCCCACTGCATATGCCTGTTGCATAGTATCATCCTCTTGTAGTGTTGGGCATGCATCTATATTGTGATTTGTTAATAAACAAATACCACAAGCTTTTGCTGCTGGTATGTTTTCTGTAGCCATTTGACGAACAAGAGAAGTTAGACTTGCAATTTGTTGTTCAATAGTAGAAACTTTTACCTCATTCACATTCATAGGTGAGAAATCAAGTCGACTGCCAAATTGTTGAGAATTATGCAGCCTCGGGAGTTGTAACGCCCGTGAATTTTGAACATCCTTATTAATTAAATCTAATTTAATTTAATGAGTTAACGTTGTGTTCTATTTAAACCAACTTGGGTTAATTGGTTGGAGATGTATAAGCTATGTCTATACTTGTGTTGGCAGGTATGATATAACTATGGCTAAGAAATAACCATATGTGAGTCAAGTGTAGGAATTGGTGTGTAATGACTAAAATGGCCAAGAGTGGTTAATAACCAAGGTAATTATGAAGGGGCAATAACCATTGTATATCCAAGTGGTTAATAACCAATGTAATTATGGCGGGATAATAACCATTGTGTTTAAACAATGTAATTATGACAAGATAATAACCAATGTCTAATAACCAATGAAGAATGGTTAATAACTAATGGATAATTAAGATTTTGCGAAAAGACTATTTTAACCTTAAAAGAAGTTGGGTAATGTTTAAAATACCCTTGAGGAAGTTGCTAGGAAGCTTCCTATTATTGATGAATTGACCAAATTGCCCTTGCCTAGTCATGGTTAATGACTATTTTTCCCACGGTCTCTACTTTCCTATAAATAGGACCCCTCACCAATGATAGTGAGGTTGGTTCATTATTCACCAAGTATAGAGAGAGTGTTAGAGAGAGAGTTTGAAGAAAAAGCAAGAACAAATCTTGTGGGAGAAAGAAGAAGGTCTTGATTGTTTAGGCCATCCCAATTCACAACCTATTTTGGGAAGGAAAAGAAGAAGAAGAAATCAAAAAGGTATAACTCCAAACTTTAAGCTATTTTAATGTGTTTGGACATAGATCCTTGAAGTTTTATGTTCTTGATGGCTAGAACCTTATGATAAGGTTAGATCTTGAATATATAATGTTTTGCTTGTTCATATGTGTGAGTTTATGTTGGAAAAATTTAGAAGAAAGGAAGTAAAGGAGATTTCCGGAAATTTTGTTTGAAAAAGGTTGTTATATGCTTGTCATTTTGAAATCTATAAAGGGATCTTGTGATTTTCTTTCTTGATATGCTAGATCCATAGGTTAGGGACAAAATCCCTTTTGAGTCACTCAAATATGTTGAAAAATGAGCAAACCATGAATTTATTACCAAAGCATGCCAACTGTTAAACAACCTTGCTGACTGATGAGTGTGTTTTATATACACAAAATAAGTGCTTTTGAGCTTGATAATTTGTTAATCCTAAGTCATTTCGGTTGGTTTTATGTGTTTTTATCTTATTATTATGTAATGTAGTTTTGTATTAGTTTTATATGTTTTTGTATGTTTTTATGTGTTTTTATGTTGTTTTGTAGGAATTGAAATAAAAGCTCCATGGAATCATTACCCATAACTTGTTTTTCGGTACTGTAGCTGCTTGTTTCCAAATTTCACCCATGATCCAATCCGAATCTCTCCACACTCAAAGAATGAAAGTTGTAGATATTTGTCGTAGCTTTCCAGAGCATCTTGAAGCATCCAATTTGAAGTTCGTATGAGAGAGTTATGGCTATTTTACCATCGGATTTGGCATGAATTTTACACAGCAGTTGCTTCGGGCTCAATTTGAGATTTTCTCCGGACATTTTCTCGTCAAGCTCCAGTTATGAAAGTTGTAGAGCTCTTTCTCAGCTTTCCATAGCCTATTTACAAGCCTTAATCCGAGTTCGGACGAAGAAGTTTATGGGCATTTTACTAACAGAGGTCAAAGCTGAGTCGGGGTACAGGCCACTGGCGCGGGCGCGCGGAATTGGATGCGGGCGCGCGGCGCCTGGCACCAGGCAGCCAGCGCGCGCAGCGCGCGGCGTGGGCGTGTCGTGGGCGTGCGGCGTGGCCAGGGGCTGGGGCGCGGGCGCGGCGGGCAGCGTGCGGGCGCGCCCGGGCGTGCTGAGTGCGATCTTTTGAGCCCCTAGTGCGATTCCAGCTCACTTTTGACCCAAAATCTGATGTTTAGCTAGGGTTTTACATTGGGCACTATAAATATAACATGTAGCCTCCATTTTAGGGGATCCAAAACTTCAAAAATCAGATTTTGAGGGAGGAAGAGAGAGGAGGCAGCTGGGCTAACAAAGGGAGGCCATGGCCAATGGCCATGGCTCTTCAAGGTGCTTGAAGAGAAGCTTCAATGGAGGTGCTTCAATGGAGTTTCATCCAACAAATATTGGGGAAGCTATCCTTTATCTTTCTTTTTCCTCTATGTAATTAGTTTTTAATCTAAGATTGTAATTGAACCCATTGCTTTATTGAATTGATTTTCTCTTCCAAAGATTATTGTTGCTCATATGAATTGGTTATCATAACCTATGCTTATGGTTTAATTGCTTGGCCCGTAATTACCTTGGGAACCTATATGAACTTGACGAACGGATTATAGGTTAAGACCTAGTTATGATAACATGCGAGAGTATAGATTGTTGTGGGTTATTAATCGGATTAAGTGACGTGTGTCTTATTAATTATCTGCAATAATAGGTATCTTGATAGTAGTTGGGATAGAAATATACCTAATTACCGCATGCAACCAATTGAGAATCTAGTCTTAATGACTTCCGATGTGAAAGTTGGTAATTGAAGGGAGGATTAATTTAGATTTGGTGACACGTGTCTATTAATCATTCCTGAAATTAGTCTCTTGATAGTGCATAGGATAGACATATACCTATGCACCGCTTAGGAAGATTCGTAATTGACCATCGACAGAGGCTCTTACGTAATTGTGATTTCTCGGATGTCAATTCTATGTGGTTAATTGATCTTAAAGGAGAGTTAAGAAATTTGAACAAAGCATTGCACGCCAAGTGTTTGACAAAATGCTTGAATGGGGAAAATTGTAATCTTAGACATTTATCTACCTATTCTTGTTATTTATATGACATGCTATTTAGATGTAACCTTTATCTATCACTTGAATCAAAGAGTTTGATTTAGATTGAGTCGATATTGAATTAGTCATTGGGCATACATTAGAGTTAATTCCCTGTGGGTTCGACAACTCTCTCTTATCATTATATTACTTGTTGACCGCGTATACTTGCGCGTATTTATCGGTTGCGAAATCGACCAACAAGTTTTTGGCGCCGTTGCCGGGGAATTATTCTTCTAATGTTTTTCCAATATTAATTTCAATTGATTTTATCTTAATTTGAACTTGAATTTATGTTTTAAATAAAGTCGGGTCGAGGACTATAAACCAAACGCTTCTTGGGAGGCAACCCAAGTCTATTGTTTGCCTTTGCTTGATTGCATTTTAATTTCTTTAGTCAATTGTTTTTAGGTGCCGATTATCGTGCAAAATAAAATACGCTCCCAACTTTGAGGACTTGAAAGATGATATCAACGACGCTTGACACGTTCTCAGGGAAGTTCTTTGTCTTACTTTTTCCTATCTTAGACATTGAGGACAATGTCAAGTTTAAGTTTGGGGGTAGTACTTAGTATTTGCGTATTTGTGTGCTTTTTAATTTAGTTCTTGTGTGTTTTTAATATGTTTTTTTTATTTCAAAAAAAAAAAAAAATTTATTTTTATTTAGGTTGTATCCCTTGAGCATTGTTTTAAATTGAGTTTCCATGGTCAATGATAATATCTTGTTTGAAGAGAATATAACTCATGAGACGTTGGCAATTGTTGCTTAGTCTTTGTGCTTAATCGTTATTGTTGGTTATTATTTTGCTTATGCGTCCTTTCAATCTTTTGCACCTACCCATGAGTATTGAGCTAGTTGTATGCTTAGAGAGGGATTTTATAACCGAATGCTTGTGGAAAATATCTATAAACTCTAGAACTCGTTTAAACATCACTCGAACCAAGGTGTCCAAATTTGTTATGTTTGAATTGATGGTCATGTGGTGAGTTGAGATGGAGCGTAAAACGCACTCACTCATGGACACATGCGTAGGAGAGATAGAGCGTTAAAACGCACTCTCTTATAATTGTGATTAAAAAAAAAAATTGTTTTATTGCAAATCTTGCAAGGGGTTGAGGTTGAGCGTAAAACGCACTCGCCCATATGAGCATGCTTAAGGTTGAGATGGAGCATAAATGCACTCACCTCGAGCCCTTGGCTCTCAAAATTTTTGGAATTGTGATTTGTATACCTTTGTATTGAGTGATGTGTTAAGCATGTTGTTTTGGGGTTTATTTTGATTATTTCATAAGGTAATGTGGTTGCATAAGTTCATTCGAGCTACACATGATTTAGTGTTATTGGGTACTCACACACACACGGAAGGGGCCTTAAGTAAAGTATGACTAGCTAACTGAAATTTTTAGACATGCAACTCTTTGTTTGTTCTCTTGAGTTCCATGTGTTGATGCCTTTGAGACCATTGTCGGCTTATTAATTCATTGCTCAAGTTAGGTTATATTTCAAGTGCTTGAAGTATGTAGTTTAGGTTTGTTTTGCTTGAGGACAAGCAAAGATTTAAGTTTGGGGGTATTTGATGAGTGTGTTTTATATACACAAAATAAGTGCTTTTGAGCTTGATAATTTGTTAATCCTAAGTCATTTCGGTTTGGTTTTATGTGTTTTTATCTTATTATTATGTAATGTAGTTTTGTATTAGTTTTATATGTTTTTGTATGTTTTTATGTGTTTTTTATGTTGTTTTGTAGGAATTGAAATAAAAGCTCCATGGAATCATTACCCATAACTTGTTTTTTCGGTACTGTAGCTGCTTGTTTCCAAATTTCACCCATGATCCAATCCGAATCTCTCCACACTCAAAGAATGAAAGTTGTAGATATTTGTCGTAGCTTTCCAGAGCATCTTGAAGCATCCAATTTGAAGTTCGTATGAGAGAGTTATGGCTATTTTACCATCGGATTTGGCATGAATTTTACACAGCAGTTGCTTCGGGCTCAATTTGAGATTTTCTCCGGACCATTTTCTCGTCAAGCTCCAGTTATGAAAGTTGTAGAGCTCTTTCTCAGCTTTCCATAGCCTATTTACAAGCCTTAATCCGAGTTCGGACGAAGAAGTTATGGGCATTTTACTAACAGAGGTCAAAGCTGAGTCGGGGTACAGGCCACTGGCGCGGGCGCGCGGAATTGGATGCGGGCGCGCGGCGCCTGGCACCAGGCAGCCAGCGCGCGCGCGCGCGCGGCGTGGGCGTGTCGTGGGCGTGCGGCGAGGCCAGGGGCTGGGCGCGGGCGCGGCGGGCAGCGTGCGGGGCGCGCACCGGGCGTGCTGAGTGCGATCTTTTGAGCCCCTAGTGCGATTCCCAGCTCACTTTTGACCCAAAATCTGATGTTTAGCTAGGGTTTTACATTGGGCACTATAAATAACATGTAGCCTCCATTTTAGGGGATCCAAAACTTCAAAAAATCAGATTTTGAGGGAGGAAGAGAGAGGAGGCAGCTGGGCTAACAAAGGGAGGCCATGGCCAATGGCCATGGCTCTTCAAGGTGCTTGAAGAGAAGCTTCAATGGAGGTGCTTCAATGGAGTTTTCATCCAACAAATATTGGGGAAAGCCATCCTTTATCTTTCTTTTTCCTCTATGTAATTAGTTTTTAATCTAAGATTGTAATTGAACCCATTGCTTTATTGAATTGATTTTCTCTTCCAAAGATTATTGTTGCTCATATGAATTGGTTATCATAACCTATGCTTATGGTTTAATTGCTTGGCCCGTAATTACCTTGGGAACCTATATGAACTTGACGAACGGATTATAGGTTAAGACCTAGTTATGATAACATGCGAGAGTATAGATTGTTGTGGGTTATTAATCGGATTAAGTGACGTGTGTCTTATTAATTTATCTGCAATAATAGGTATCTTGATAGTAGTTGGGATAGAAATATACCTAATTACCGCATGCAACCAATTGGAGAATCTAGTCTTAATGACTTCCGATGTGAAAGTTTGGTAATTGAAGGGAGGAATTAATTAGATTTGGTGACACGTGTCTATTAATCATTCCTGAAATTAGTCTCTTGATAGTGCATAGGATAGACATATACCTATGCACCGCTTAGGAAGATTCGTAATTGACCATCGACAGAGGCTCTTAACGTAATTGTGATTTCTCGGATGTCAATTCTATGTGGTTAATTGATCTTAAAGGAGAGTTAAGAAATTTTGAACAAAGCATTGCACGCCAAGTGTTTGACAAAATGCTTGAATGGGGAAAATTGTAATCTTAGACATTTATCTACCTATTCTTGTTATTTATATGACATGCTATTTAGATGTAACCTTTATCTATCACTTGAATCAAAGAGTTTGATTTAGATTGAGTCGATATTGAATTAGTCATTGGGCATACATTAGAGTTAATTCCCTGTGGGTTCGACAACTCTCTCTTATCATTATATTACTTGTTGACCGCGTATACTTGCGCGTATTTATCGGTTGCGAAATCGACCAACACTGACCCCTGACTTTGAGCCTGTTTTCCGAGAACTAAACATAACCAAATTTGATGTTTGATAAATGAAAATGTAGTTCAGAAAGATACGAATCCAACAAAATCGACGGATCGTAAATCGAAGTTGTAGATTTCGTTTTATGAAGGTTTTGGTGAAAGACCCCAAATCTGGAAATCAAGAACGAAAATTAGAAATTTTTTTTAACTATTTGTTATTTAATTATGTTTAAATAATAAATAAAGTTAAGTAATTGATTAATTATTATTAAATAATGATTAAGGATAATTAAGAATTGTAAATTAATTATTTATGATTTGATTAATTTTAAAATATAAATAAACCTAATTAGTTATTATTTATTATTAAATAATAACTAAAGATAATTAGTACTCACTTATTAGTTATTTATTATTTGATTAACATTAAATAATAAATAAACCTAATTAGTTATTATTAAATAATAACTAAAGATAATTATTACTCACTAATTAATTATTTATTATTTGATTAAACTTTAAATAATAAATAAAACTAATTAGTTATCATTTATTAAATAATAACTAAAGATAATTCTTATTCACTAAGTAATTATTTATTACTTGATTAACCTTAAATAATAAATAAATCTAATTAGTTATTATTTATTATTAAATAATAACTAAAGATAATTCATATTTACTAATTAATTATTTATTATTTAATTAATTTTAAATAATAAATAAATCTAATTATCTATTATTTATTATTAAATAATAACTAAAGATAATCGTTACGCACTAATTAATTATTTGATTAACGTTAAATAATAAACAAACCTAATTAATTATTATTTAATCTTAAATAATAATTAAAGACAATTAAAATTTATAATTTGATTATTATTTAATTAATAATTAAATAATAAGTGAATATAATTAGTTATTAAGTACTATTAATAATAATGACTAAAGATAATTAATTAATTACTATTTAATAGTAATTAATTAAAGATAGAGTCAATAAAATAGAGAGAGCTTAATAACCCATTAATTAAACAATCATAATAAATTGCTTAAGGGTTTAATAAATAAATATTACTTAAGAAAGAGTAATGTTAATCAATTGAACAATTATTATTAATTGTTTAAGGGTTTAATAAGTGTTTATCACTTAAGGGAAACATTGGTAATTAATTAAACCATCAACCTAAGGATCAATTAAGTGTCTTATAGGATTTACGATAGTTTATGTGTGCTATGTGATTTGCTTAATTGTTAAATAAATAGCATAAGTAAGCGTGTCGATATACAACTACGCAGTACTAATTGATAGATCAACATTATCAATGTTAGGTTATTCAAGGCCAATTAGTTAAAGCTAGAATTATTTGTAGTTGAGCAGACATGCAAGTTCCCTAACTCAATCTCGAGTTATTATTTTCGAAGCATGTTAGTGAATAATTATTGTCGATTATTCACATCTATACTGATTATTCAGATTCGCACATTGTGCAATTGAATTCCTATCCTATTATGATTGAACTGTAAATTTAATTAAAGTTCTTTCAAGTATGAATTGTTTATGAGATCGATCTATGCTATTTGTATCAGCTAGATCCAGCATGTCTAAATTGGTTAAGACAATGGTATTTTAAAAGTTGTTCTTATTAAATTGTTGTGGTAAGAACTCTTGGCTGAGAAAAGGATAAACTTGTTTAAGGCATGATATCAATGCAGGTTATTAAGTGTTTATGCATAAATCACGGGGTATGAGAGGCTGATCCCCTCGATTACCAAAACTTTTTAAGAGGTCCAGCTTACATGCTGAGAACCTTGGTAAACGTCCTTGGTTATTTCAAACCACTCAGTAATTGACATTCAATTATCCGAATATTCAACTGTTGACTGATAATTCATAATCCTTCACAATGTTATACTGTTGTTGAACATTGAAAGCGAAATTTCCTTCTATCATGATATATCTCTTTGTGTATATACTTGCTAAGCAAATTAGTTGCTTACCCTTGCTATATCATGATCTTTATTTCAGCTAAGGCAGAAACGTCTAGAGGAGACAAAGGAAAAGGGAAGGTGCAAGAATAGACGCCCGATAGTGCCTATGTACTAGTTATTCTTGAATGTTGTTTGATTAAGTGAACCTTTTATTGTATTAAGGGTACGTTTTATGTTAAGGTTAAAGAACCTTGGGACCAAGATTGCAAGACCTTATTATTATTTCAATAAACAATGTATGTTTATTATTCCGCATTTAGTTAGAAAGTATGTTTGTCGTTGAGTATCGTGAGCACTGAATTCGAGGTTAGGAAACCCGGATTTGGGGGCGTCACAGGTTGGTATCAGAGCTGTAGGCTATAAACGTTAGGAATGAGAAACCTAGGTTATAACCTTAGTAGAAAACTCATATAGAGTATGTAGGTGATGGATTGAGGAGATCCATCGAGTTTTAATTGTACCGAATAAAATATCATTTCATTTTATCAATGAATATATTTTATTGTGGTACTGATGTTGTTTATGGTGTGGTGTATTGTAGGATGTCGAACGAGAGTCAAGATAGGTAATCAGTGAACCAGGAACCCATAAAACCTGAGGTGATAGGAGATTTGCTGGCGAGGGACGCCGAGCTAGAGGTTAGGGCTGAACAACTAGAGACACAGGACCACACCCTCCAGATTTCTGAACAGCCGTACAACGACGCTACTTACCAGGCCCAGGCTGAGTTAACCGAGTTGCGAGGGAGGCTGCAGCAGAGAGAGCTACAGTTAGGACAGTTGAGGGATGAGGTGAAAGCTAAAGATGTGATGATATATGATTTGGAGCGAGCCTTAGACATCGCCTTTATGCAGTTCGACGCTAAATGGATGGATCTACCCTCCAGTAGCGAGAGCAAGCGTTGAGTTGTATTCACCTTGTGTCCCTTAGAGGATAGTTGGAGGTGGGCAGTTATGCCTTGAGCAGTGAAGTTGGTACTACTTTTGATTTACTAGAGTTTGTATTAACCTCAGCAGGTGCGAGGTAGTTCGTATGTAGGATGTACTTCCATTTATGTAGGTAGAAAAAGAATGGTTTAAGTAAATCCCATCTTTTGTTATTTTACTGGGATGGTAGCATTTATAGCAATATACCTGTGATAAACGTGTAAAACACTAAAGTTGGTATATGAATATAAATGCATTATTATGGTATGTGTTTGAGAATTTTACCTGGTAAACCGTCAATTCAATGGTTATCAAGACTTTATCAACATGATGGCCGAAGCTCTACGGAATCAAACGACTACCGCAGGAAACCAGACGGGCAACCACTTAGCCAATTTTAAAGACTTCAAGGCAGTAGGGCCGCCGGAGTTTAGGGGAACAGCGGACCCGATAGAGGCCCAGTCGTGGATAAAGGAGATTGAAAAGGCCTTTGTCATCGCTAGAGTCGCCGAGGAGCAGAAGACAGTTTTTGCTACATACTTAATGAAAGGTGAGGCTAACTTTTGGTGGGAAGCCAATCAGAGCAAGGCTGGAACTGGAGTCGTGGCGTGGGAAGCATTCAAGACGTTGTTTTTCGAGAATTACTTCCCTGAGAGTACGCAGGCAAAAATGGAGATCAAGTTTTTAGAACTGAAGCAGGAAAACTTGTCAGTGTCAGAGTACGCTGCAAAATTCAATGAATTGGCTAGATTCGCCCCACATCAGGTGGACACTGAGGTGAGGAAGGCAAGGAGATTCGAGAATGGATTAAAGCCGTGGATCTACAGCAAGGTAGCGGTTTTACAAATCACGTCGTTCTCAACCTTGCTAGAGAAAGCTCTCATTGCTGAAGGTGGGAGTGAAGCGGTTTCAAAGTATAATCGGGAGAAGAACAAGAAGAAGGTAGAGGGAGGAAATACGAATGCTAGCAGTGGTGGCAGCAACAACAGGAAGCGTCAATGGAGCAGTGGGGGTAGCAATTCTGAAATGCAGCAAGGGAGCATGTAGCAGAAAAGGCAGGTATGTGGAAATTGCGAAAAGGGTCACTCGGGGGAGTGCATGAAAGGAAAGATGGTTTGTTATACTTGTGGACAAGAAGGGCATATCTCACCCAATTGTCCTAAGGCAAAGAAAGGGGGTTGTTTCACTTGTGGAAGGCTGGGACATCGAAGCAAGGACTGTCCAAGGAAGAAAAACATGGATGGCGGAAGCGGCAATAGGGGCAACAACTCGAGGGCAACCAGTGGAGGACCAGCCCAGCCAAATAAGCTAACAGCAAGGACCTTCAACATGACAGTGCAAGATGCCGTGGCATCCAGGGAGGTGGTGTCAGGTATTATTCCAATCAATGACATAAATGCCTATGTGCTATTCGATTCAGGAGCTTCATGTTCTTTTGTTTCTGATGAATTTGCTCAAAGACTTAATTTTCCTAGTGAACTGTTAGAACACCCGATGAATGTAGAAGTAGCAAACAAAGAGATTATCCCCGTAAACTACATTTATAAGAATTGTTGTGCTGATGTGAGAGGGTTTAAGCTTAACGTGGACTTGTTGCCGATTCGTCTTGGAGAATTCGATGTAATCCTTGGGATGGACTGGTTAGCAAGCCACGGGGCGGTCATTGACTGTAAGAAAAAGTGCGTACACCTGCAGACTCCGGGTAAGTCGAAGGTGGTGTACTATGGTAGTAAATCACCGAGACAATCTTATTGTCTGACGATGATGCAAGCGAATAGATTGCTTAAGAAGGGTTGTATAGGTTATTTGGCTCACGTGGTAGATACTCGATGGGTCGAGGGTGAATTGAGTCATATACCCGTCGTAAGGGAATTCGCTGATGTCTTCCCAGATGAAATTCTGGGATTGCCGCCAGATAGAGAGATAGAATTTGTGATTCACTTGGTACTCGAGACGACACCGATATCCAAGGCGCTTTACCGAATGGCACCAGTAGAGATGAAAGAGCTGATGGTTCAATTGCAAGAACTGTTAGACAAGGGTTATATCAGACCGAGCATGTCACCATGGGGAGCGCCAGTTCTGTTCGTAAAGAAGAAGGATGGCTCGATGAGGCTTTGTATCGACTACCGTGAGTTGAACAAAGTTACAATTAAGAATAGGTATCCGCTGCCCAGGATAGACGATCTGTTTGATCAACTCAAGGGAGCAAAATACTTCTCGAAGATTGATTTAAGGACGGGTTATCATCAACTAAGGGTGAGGCAGGAGGATATCCCGAAGACGGCATTCAGAACTCGTTATGGACATTTCGAGTTCCTGGTTATGTCATTTGGACTGACAAATGCACCAGCGGCATTCATGGATATGATGAACAGAGTGTTCAAGCAGTATTTGGACAAGTTTGTGGTAGTATTCATCGATGACATCTTGGTGTATTCAGTGTCAGAGGAAGAACATGCTGAGCATCTAAGGATTGCCTTGGAGGCATTAAGAAGGGAGAAGCTATACGCGAACTTTTCAAAGTGTGAATTTTGGTTGCAAAGGGTGCAGTTTCTTGGACACGTCATTGACAGTAATGGTGTTTCGGTAGACCCAGCAAAGGTGGAAGCCATTATCAACTGGGAGCAGCCAAAGACGCCAACGGAGATCAGGAGTTTCCTAGGGTTAGCGGGATACTATCGGAGATTCATCCAGGATTTCTCGAAGATAGCATCACCGTTGACCAATCTAACCAGAAAGACGGTAAAGTTTGTTTGGACAGAGAAGTGCGAGGAGAGTTTCTTGGAGCTGAAGAAGAGACTTAGCCAAGCACCAGTGTTGGCATTACCAGACGACACTGGGGGTTTTGTAGTATACAGTGATGCGTCACACAAGGGCCTTGGTTGTGTACTAATGCAGCACGACAGGGTCATTGCGTACGCTTCACGCCAGCTGAAGGACTATGAGAAGGGATACCCGACTCATGATCTGGAGTTAGCAGCAGTAGTGTTCGCCTTGAAGATTTGGAGGCATTACTTATATGGAGAGAGGTGCGAGATATATACAGATCACAAAAGTCTGAAATATATCTTCACTCAGAAGGAGCTGAATATGAGGCAGCGCCGATGGTTAGAATTGATCAAGGATTACGATTGTGAAATTCTGTACCATCCAGGCAAAGCAAATGTAGTGGCAGATGCCCTGAGTAGGAAAGGCAGAGAGAAATTGATGAGGCTTACAACTCAGGCAGAGCTGATAAAGGACTTTGGACGCCTGGAACTGGAAGTTCAGTATCCAATGGAGACAGACAAAAAATTGTTCACCATGATAGTAGGTCCGACTCTACTGGATAAGATAAAGGAGGCCCAAGAATTTGATGAGAAATGCGTTGGCATTAAAAAGCAACTGTCGGAAGGAAAAACGTTGAAGTTCAAGGTTGACAGCACAGGTCTGCTGAGGTTCGAGGGAAGGATCTGGATGCCCTATGTACCCGACTTAAGGGAAGAAATATTGCAGAAGGCCCATAATACGAGATTTTTGGTACATCCGGGTAGCACCAAGATGTATCAAGATCTTCGTCAACATTATTGGTGGCCGCATTTGAAAGGGGAAGTTGCGGAATTCGTCAGCCGGTGTTTAACTTGTCAGAGGGTCAAGGTAGAGCACCAACGGCCGAGCGGATTGTTGCAACCCTTAGAGATTCCCGAGTGGAAGTGGGAGCACATCACTATGGATTTTGTGGTAGGACTCCCGACAACACAAAAGGGTCTAGACGCCATCTGGGTGATCGTAGATCGTTTGACCAAGTCTGCCCACTTTCTACCGATCAAGATCAGGTACAAATTGGAACAGTTGGCGAAACTCTACGTGAAGGAGATAGTATCGCGACATGGAGTACCGGTGTCTATTGTATCTGACAGAGATCCGCGCTTCACGTCAAATTTTTGGAGAAGTCTACAGGAAAGAATGGGAACACAATTGAGAATGAGTACGGCGTATCATCCTCAGACCGACGGTCAGAGCGAGCGAACAATTCAAACCCTGGAGGACATGCTCCGGGCAGTTGTGATGGACTTAGGTGGCAGCTGGGACGATCATTTGCCCTTGGTAGAGTTCTCTTACAACAATAGTTATCACGCTAGCATCGGTATGCCACCGTACGAAGCGTTATATGGAAGAAAGTGTCGAACGCCGTTGTGTTGGGATGAAGTTGGTGAACGGAGATTGTTGGGACCAGAATTGGTACAACAAACCGTGGAAATCATTAAAGTAATAAGACAGCGGTTAGTAGCAGCCCAGGATCGTTAGAAGAAGTATGTCGACTTACATCGTCAGAAACGAGACTTTGAAGTTGGTAGTTATGTATTTCTGAAGGTATCTCCCTGGAAAGGGAATATCCATTTTGGGAAGAAGGGAAAGCTGAGCCCTAGATTCATAGGACCTTTTGAAATATTAAGGAGAGTAGGCGAAGTGGCGTACGAGGTAGCATTACTGCCTGAACTTGAGCACATTCACAACGTGTTTCATGTATCAGTGTTGCGTCCGTATAAGCCAGATTACAAGCATGTCATCTCCTATGAGCCAATTCAAGTCGAAAAGGACTTATCGTACGAGGAGATTCCTGTCCAAATACTTGATAGGAAGGAGCAAACGCTGAGGAATAAAACCATTCATTCGGTTAAAGTACTCTGGAGGAATCACGCGATGGAAGAAGCCACGTGAGAACTCGAAGAGAAGATGAGAGCAAATTACCCTCAGTTATTTGAGTAACCCTATTTTTGTAATTCCGAGGACAGAATTTTTATAAGGGGGGAGGGATGTAATGCCCGTGAATTTTGAACATCCTTATTAATTAAATCTAATTTAATTTAATGAGTTAACGTTGTGTTCTATTTAAACCAACTTGGGTTAATTGGTGGGAGATGTATAAGCTATATCTATACTTGTGTTGGCAGGTATGATATAACTATGGCTAAGAAATAACCATATGTGAGTCAAGTGTAGGAATTGGTGTGTAATGACTAAAATGGCCAAGAGTGGTTAATAACCAAGGTAATTATGAAGGGGCAATAACCATTGTATATCCAAGTGGTTAATAACCAATGTAATTATGGCGGGATAATAACCATTGTGTTTAAACAATGTAATTATGACAAGATAATAACCAATGTCTAATAACCAATGAAGAATGGTTAATAACTAATGGATAATTAAGATTTTGCGAAAAGACTATTTTAACCTTAAAAGAAGTTGGGTAATGTTTAAAATACCCTTGAGGAAGTTGCTAGGAAGCTTCCTATTATTGATGAATTGACCAAATTGCCCTTGCCTAGTCATGGTTAATGACTATTTTGCCCACGGTCTCTACTTTCCTATAAATAGGACCCCTCACCAATGATAGTGAGGTTGGTTCATTATTCACCAAGTATAGAGAGAGTGTTAGAGAGAGAGTTTGAAGAAAAAGCAAGAACAAATCTTGTGGGAGAAAGAAGAAGGTCTTGATTGTTTAGG
The DNA here is from genome assembly GCA_034770075.1 of Aralia elata. NCBI lineage: Eukaryota > Viridiplantae > Streptophyta > Magnoliopsida > Apiales > Araliaceae > Aralia > Aralia elata. The sequence goes on from CM068382.1 coordinate 52,903,368, forward strand.
CCATCCCCATTCACAACCTATTTTGGGAAGGAAAAGAAGAAGAAGAAATCAAAAAGGTATAACTCCAAACTTTAAGCTATTTTAATGTGTTTGGACATAGATCCTTGAAGTTTTATGTTCTTGATGGCTAGAAGCTTATGATAAGGTTAGATCTTGAATATATAATGTTTTGCTTGTTCATATGTGTGAGTTTATGTTGGAAAAATTTAGAAGAAAGGAAGTAAAGGAGATTTCCGGAAATTTTGTTTGAAAAAGGTTGTTATATGCTTGTCATTTTGAAATCTATAAAGGGATCTTGTGATTTTCTTTCTTGATATGCTAGATCCATAGGTTAGGGACAAAATCCCTTTTCAATCACTCAAATATGTTGAAAAATGAGCAAACCATGAATTTATTACCAAAGCATGCCAACTGTTGAACAACCTTGCTGACCCCTGACTTTGAGCCTGTTTTCCGAGACCTAAACATAACCAAATTTGATGTTTGATAAATGAAAAGTGTAGTTCAGGAAGATACGAATCCAACAAAATCGATGGATCATAAATCGAAGTTGTAGATTTCGTTTTATGAAGGTTTTGGTGAAAGACCCCAAATCTAGAAATCAAGAACGAAAATTAGAAAAAAAATTTAACTATTTGTTATTTAATTATGTTTAAATAATAAATAAAGTTAAGTAATTGATTAATTATTATTAAATAATGATTAAGGATAATTAAGAATTGTAAATTAATTATTTATGATTTGATTAATTTTAAAATATAAATAAACCTAATTAGTTATTATTTATTATTAAATAATAACTAAAGATAATTAGTACTCACTTATTAGTTATTTATTATTTGATTAACATTAAATAATAAATAAACCTAATTAGTTATTATTAAATAATAACTAAAGATAATTATTACTCACTAATTAAATATTTATTATTTGATTAACTTTAAATAATAAATAAACCTAATTAGTTATCATTTATTAAATAATAACTAAAGATAATTCTTATTCACTAAGTAATTATTTATTACTTGATTAACCTTAAATAATAAATAAATCTAATTAGTTATTATTTATTATTAAATAATAACTAAAGATACTTCATATTTACTAATTAATTATTTATTATTTAATTAATTTTAAATAATAAATAAATCTAATTATCTATTATTTATTATTAAATAATAACTAAAGATAATCGTTACGCACTAATTAATTATTTGATTAACGTTAAATAATAAACAAACCTAATTAATTATTATTTAATCTTAAATAATATTTAAAGACAATTAAAATTTATAATTTGATTATTATTTAATTAATAATTAAATAATAAGTGAATATAATTAGTTATTAAGTACTATTAATAATAATGACTAAAGATAATTAATTAATTACTATTTAATAGTAATTAATTAAAGATAGAGTCAATAAAATAGAGAGAGCTTAATAACCCATTAATTAAACAATCATAATAAATTGCTTAAGGGTTTAATAAATAAATATTACTTAAGAAAGAGTAATGTTAATCAATTGAACAATTATTATTAATTGTTTAAGGGTTTAATAAGTGTTTATCACTTAAGGGAAACATTGGTAATTAATTAAACCATCAACCTAAGGATCAATTAAGTGTCTTATAGGATTTACGATAGTTTATGTGTGCTATGTGATTTGCTTAATTGTTAAATAAATAGCATAAGTAAGCGTGTCGATATACAACTACGCAGTACTAATTGATAGATCAACATTATCAATGTTAGGTTCTTCAAGGCCAATTAGTTAAAGCTAGAATTATTTGTAGTTGAGCACACAGGCAAGTTCCCTAACTCAATCTCGAGTTATTATTTTCGAAGCATGTTAGTGAATAATTATTGTCGATTATTCACATCTATACTGATTATTCAGATTCGCACATTGTGCAATTGAATTCCTATCCTATTATGATTGAACTGTAAATTTAATTAAAGTTCTTTCAAGTATGAATTGTTTATGAGATCGATCTATGCTATTTGTATCAGCTAGATCCAGCATGTCTAAATTGGTTAAGACAATGGTATTTTAAAAGCTGTTCTTATTAAATTGTTGTGGTAAGAACTCTTGGCTGAGAAAAGGATAAACTTGTTTAAGGCATGATATCAATGCTGGTTATTAAGTGTTTATGCATAAATCACGGGGTATGAGAGGCTGATCCCTTCGATTACCAAAACTTTTTAAGAGGTCCAGCTTACATGCTGAGAACCTTGGTAAACGTCCTTGGTTATTTCAAACCACTCAGTAATTGACATTCAATTATCCGAATATTCAACTGTTGACTGATAATTCATAATTCTTCACAATGTTATACTGTTGTTGAACATTGAAAGCGAAATTTCCTTCTATCATGATATATCTCTTTGTGTATATACTTGCTAAGCAAATTAGTTGCTTACCCTTGCTATATCATGATCTTTATTTCAGCTAAGGCAGAAACGTCTAGAGGAGACAAAGGAAAAGGGAAGGTGCAAGAATAGACGCCCGATAGTGCCTATGTACTAGTTATTCTTGAATGTGTTTTGATTAAGTGAACCTTTTATTGTATTAAGGGTACATTTTATGTTAAGGTTAAAGAACCTTGGGACCAAGATTGCAAGACCTTATTATTATTTCAATAAACAATGTATGTTTATTATTCCGCATTTAGTTAGAAAGTATGTTTGTCGTTGAGTATCGTGAGCACTGAATTCGAGGTTAGGAAACCCGGATTTGGGGGCGTCACAGGAGTCTTGTCCACCAGAGCTCCTCCACTAGCAGCATCAATCATGCTCCTATCTGCAGATAAAAGACCTTCACAGTAGTATTGGATGAGGAGTTGATCACTAATTTGATGATGGGGGCAGCTTGCACATAGCTTCTTAAAACGTTCCTAATACTCGTGTAGGGTTTCTCTATTATTCTGTCTCACACCACAAATTTTTTTTCAAATGTTGGTTGCTCTTGAAGCGGGAAAATATTTTTCTAAGAATAATCTTTTCATCTCTTCCTATTTTGTGATACTTTCGAAGGGTAGATAGTAAAGCCAATCCTCAGCCAAATCTTTTAGAGAAAATGCAAAGGCTCTCAACTTGATTTGTTCTTCCGTTACTCCAGTAGGCTTCATACTTGTGCATACCACATGAAATTCCTTCAAATGTTTGTGAGGGTCTTCACCTGCCAAACCATGAATAGTAGGTAAAAGATGTATCAATCCAGATTTTAATTCAAAATGAGTATTAGCATCTAGATTAGGGAAGGTTATATATAAGGGTTGTTGATTCAAAGTAGGGGCCGCAAGCTCCTTTTGTGACAACCTGGATTTTCAAAAATTATTAAATAAAAATTTAGCAAACAAAATTCTTATTATGTGACGTTTTGAGTTTGAGTATGTGTATATATGTGATATATATATATATATATATATATATATATATATATATTGTGAAATATGTGATTTGATGTGAAGAGAATTATATATTCGTATATTTGGAAAAAGTGGTTTAATAGTTAATTAAACCATTGAATGAAGTGAAGGAAATTGTTACGAAAAAGATATTTACTGAATATTAGTAAGTTGAAAATTATATTATGAAATAATATAATCTATTGTTATGTCTTGTGGGCAATGGAATTGTTATGAATTAAATTTCATGAATAATGAAGGTAATTCACTTAAATGAAGATATATATATTTATTTTAATAAATAAGAAAGTAATGTGTTACATATAAATGTAACATATTAATGTAGTATGATTGTGAATTTCGTAAATTAAAATATTGGTCGAATAAACATTTGATGGAAATTATTGTATTTTATTACGCGAGTAATATTCTAATTTAATTTAATAATTAAATTAGAGGAATAATGATTTATTAAATGAAACTATAATTATAATTATCTAATTGGAGATTATAAATTTTGTTAGTAAGATTTAATTAGATTTATTAATATAATAAGTTTAATTAAATTAAAGTGTGACAATATATATCTTATAATAAAAAGATTATTAAAATAAGTTAAAAGAGGATTTTTGGGTTTTAGCCAAACAGGCATAGAGACCCTCTGTATTTTCTAACGGCTGAAAACCTCCAACTAAAGTCACGTAAGTTTTCTATCTATTAGTTTTGTGAGCCAAACCAAAGAGCAGAGAAAAAGAGAGGAAAAGAGAAATTGAGAGAAATTCTCTGTGATTCTAAGAGAAAGTTTGAGAGCTCAAAGAAGAAGAAGAAGGAATCAAGCAAATTCTAGCCATCTAACTAATTAAATGTAAGTTTTATAAGTTCTTAGTTTGTGTTCTAAGTTCTCTGTATAAAATCAATTTGACAGTGTGATGGATAAATATGTTGTTGGGTTGTAATAATCTGATTATATGTTATATATGAGCGATTTTGAGTAATCAAATCCATGTGAACATGCTAAACAAGAAAAAATTGAGTTTTGGTTGCTATATATATGTTATGGCTTACTTTGGAGTCAAAATTGATGTTTAATTCAAGTAATAATCTGTAAATTGATGGTGGATTGTTGTTATGCGTTAAAAAACGAAAACAACGGAAGTTGAACGGACCAATTTGGTTGAATAACGAATCCGTAGTGATCGATTGCGCTAAATTTGTAAAAGTTTATAAAGCTAGCATGAATATTGATATTTGAGGCTTGAAATTGGTTGTTTAAGTTGTTTAAGATGTTAGAATCATGGTATACATGTTGGGTATTGATTCTACAAAGATTACAATATTTGGGTATGTTTAATTTGTTGATAAAATGAAGAAATTAGAAAATTTTGGTCTGGAATTGCACTGGTTCGTGAACTGCAGGAACGGTCAGTCGAGTCTACCGCCCCGGCAGTAGAAATGTACTAGCTTTGTCGCCCCGGCGGTGTTCTCGCCCCGGCGGTAGAAATGAATTGGTTCTGTCACCACGGCAGTAGCCTCGCCCTGGCGATGGTTTGTGAAGAAATCCACCGCCCCGACGGTGGAACAGAAAAAAAAAAAAATTTCTTTGTGCTATATAGCCATATGTATGTTTAAAGCTTAGACTAAGATATTAAATAAATACTAAGATATCGTGATCAATGGTAACAATTACCCATGAATTATCAGATAACAAATTGAGATATTAAAATGAGATTGGATGAGAGTGAGTCCTAAAGTGACAATAGTATTGTAACAAGCCAAAGATTTACTTATAAGTATTATACATCTATTGTAAAGAAAGGTTTAAGACTTAACTAAATGTTAAGTGGCGATTAAAGTGGAACTAATAAAATGAAGGATTATGAAATGTAAAGTAGAATTGATACTAAGTGTTGTTATGTGACTAATAAATATTGTGCATGATTATATATCGTGTAGGATGCGTGAAGTGTAGATAAGTATAAGCTAAATATGGTAATTGGTAATCTACGAACCAGGTAAGTCTTTCAGTTCCTATTTTCTATGTGAACTTGTTGTTGAATTGTGTTAATTTATTTTGCAATCACATGACGAATTGCATGTATTGTCAGCATGAAATGTTATAGTCAACTTATGAATATTGATTGAATATAGAATGTTGGTTGAGTAAGGAACTCAATCTTTATATTTGTTACATGAATTGTCAAATGTATGTTAAACTAATATGATGATTATGAAATGTATGTTGAGCATGTTATTATGTGTTACGTGATGCATGCAAACTGTTAGATATGCTGAGTTGTCGAGCTCATTCTTGCAAATAACCATTTTTGCAGGTTAAGGGTCCAAGGTAATGTTATGTGATGCTTGAAAGGTATAAATCAAAGTGAAGCATGAAGATTAAATAATTTTAGTTGATAGGGTTATGTTAAACCATATTTAAGTGTTTGATAAATGTACTTGATGATTTAAGATGTGTAATTTACAATGAGTTGTAAGGTTCTATTGTTTTAATGTGAAGTTATATTATCCTACATGTAAGAATAATGATCTAAGATGTAAGGTCTTACTTCGAAATAATGATGAAGTGAATCATAGAATGAATATGATTCTAGAATATGTAATGCTAAAGGTTATGATTCAGGGAAAGATGAGAAAGAAAACCGAAAAACTTAAAATTATTTCGCATTTTAATAAGTATAACATTGAATACTGTTGTAAAGTCAGAATGAAGATGTATTGTTAACAACCGAAGTGAAGAGTTGAATTATTCAGAATTTGGGGTCGTTACACCTTCAAAGTTCGGGTTTCTGCCATGTTCGAGCTACCTTCCTTAATCTACGAATGGTTCTCTCTATTTCTGGATCACACTTTAAATCACCTTGATTAGTAAATCGAGTTTTGGACATAAACAATCAAATAAAATTCAAATTACCTGAGTACAACAAAAAAATAATAATAAATAAATAAAGATAAAAATAATGATAACAAAGAAAAATAAACTAAAATCACTCCCCGGCAATGGCGCCAAAATTTGGTGTGCTGTCGCAAGCAACCAAAATAAAACCTTACTGCGAAAGATAATAATGTAGCAGTGCAAGTAAGAGTCAATCCCACAGAGAATGATTAGTCTAAATTTATTCTTTGTTTACCAAAAGGGGGAAATTATATAATTTAATTTCACTAATTATCAAGAATAGAATTTAAAATGATAAGAATAACCAATTAATTAAAGATTTCAGTTCTTCCGGTTCAGTATCACCTTTTTACAACAATAGAATAATTAAGTAAAGCAATATTTATCCTTCAATGAAATTAATAGCCCTAGATAGCAATAAGCTCTACTACACGAAACTCCTCTTAGATTATCACTTAATGAAACAAGCTCTTCACAAGATTCTAACTATTACACAACTTAGAACAAGCTCTCTAGATTTAATATACTATCAACATTAAGAACTAGGGAATTAGACTAATCCAAGCAACAATCACAGAAACTCGGATTATTTAACTTGTCTTCCAATAATCATAGCAATACTCAAAAGCTTGACCATAATCATGTATCACTAATTGCTACGTATGATTAAGAACAATATCAATTACACGTAATACTGTCCCTTAATCTAGCAGATGAGATTAATCAAATTGACTTAATCGATCACATTAAACCAATCAGAATAAATATCATTCAATAGTTAAAATAGATTATCAAGAATGAACTTCATGTAAGAAGGAATAAATAGTTTATACTTAATCAAAGCATTATCTGTAAACAAGGTTCAACATCCCCTTTGAACTGAATAAGGAACTAGCTTAATATAATAAGTCCAATGAATACTTTCTTGATTTATAAAAGGGGTGAGGACAACAACCTCACTATGGAGGTGATCCTCTTTCCCTACTAAATTATAAAAGGGGTGAGGACAACAACCTCACTATGGAAGTGATTCTCTTTCCCTACTACCTACACTAGAATATGGAGAATATTGGTGTGTGAATTAATGTGTGAATTAGCAACAATACAAGCCAAGCTTCACTTGGTATTTATAGGTGTGCTAACCTATCATCATAAGTCAAGACCAAACACCCAATCTACTTATGTGCATCAGCCAACCAAGGAAGAAGCCACCCAAAAACGTGTCCATGTGATGCATAAATAGTCCAAATCTAACAACTAAACTGATCAACACCTTGTAAGCCAATTTTGAATCTGCAGACCACCGATTTTGGACTTGGGCAAAGAACAAAAGTTGTAGCCCTGGATTTTTTTAATGAATTTAGGCTTTTGAATCCCTGATTTGGAGTTGGGAAGCTCAAGTTATGACCCAAGCACTCCAACTGGTCTGAACAGGAATCTAATCCATGTAGGATTCAGATCAGCTGTCTAAAAAGCAATGTTTGGAGGCCCAAATGAACTCGAATTTTTGCTCACTATACCATTCCGGAAAGCTTGAGAAGTCCACTAAAAACTTCAAGAAGACCACATTCTCATTTGGAAACTATAACACAATTCAAATCGCAAACGAAGCCCAGAGGTTAATCTGTCTAAAAGCCAAACAATCTAAAATTTTCAGCTTCGATGTCCGTTGGTAAAATGGTCATAACTTTCTCACCCGAGCTCTGATTTAGGCGTTTCAAGATGATCCAGAAAGCTAAGAAATAGATTTATAACTTTCCTTCTTTGAACTTTAAGAGATATTGGTTGTACGAAGGACAAAATGGAGCCTCAATTGGACGGACTGATTTCAAAACAATCCAAAAGTGCGAAAATAACTCATTTTTCATTTAATACCTCCATTTGCAACCTAAATCAAAATATTAGAATAGTGAGTACATTTATGTGTCAAATAAGTATAAAAGACTAGACATTAAGAGATAAAAACATAATATATTTTATATTTATCATCAATATACTGAAAATCATTTTATGACTTCCTCATGTCGTATCATATAATAGTGAGTTGATGATTCTATTATTATATTCACATCATTTTACCATGCGTTGATAATTCTATCATCTGTCATATTCACACCATGTTTAAATGGTGTGTTGACAATTTAAAAAAATAATACATTTTGATGTTTTCAAATTAATTTTATCTAGTTGAGACAAGTAGCATAGACCTACAAACAACATGACTTTTAAAAACTTAACAGTTCAATCATTGAACAAATCTTTTCAAAGGCACATAAGTGCGAATACATGCACTATTTTAAGATCTAACATAGCTAGAAGATTTGGAATACCCACACTCCTCAATCGTCTTCAATTTCTCTCATTCTTCTTATATCTAATAACTCTATTCATTTTAGATTCTACTAATATTTGCCAATCACAGAGAATTTTTAAATCTCATTCTATGACCTTTCTTCTAATCTAGACCACAACACTGTTCATTAAACTTACCACACATTAGGAGTTTAGAAACTTACCACAATAATATGAGTTTAAGAACTTGTCCTAGTAATATGTAGTTCAAGAACTAATCAAGAACTGTCCATACCCCTAGGGGCTCAAAAACTTATCATACCATTATGAGTCACGAACTTACCACAAGTATGAGTTTTAAGAAGTCACATCTAACCTTAACATTCCTCAAACTTAACTATCAGATATATATAGAAGAAAAGAATTACTTTCTCACCATATATATAACGGATATCATGACACAAGATTTCAATGATTATCAATATAGGAAGTTAAGTGGTTGATAAACCAAACACAAATTCCCTGCCTATACAAAGGTTTGTTCAACTCAGCCGCTAACATGAGTCCTCATTTGAAATCCAACAAATCTATAACTTTCTCTTTGCTTATTATGAATTTTCTGTATTCATATTCTATCATTCGCAACTCTTTACGAGTTTCTCTTTAAACATCTATTATAGATCACTTCACGATCCAACAACATTCTTTTTGCTTCTCAAAAATCTTATCATAAGATATCTACTATCATCTCTTCTTATCTACCTTCCTTCAGTCAGGTATTTCATGAATCTTTTCTTTTCTTTTATATTTCTCTAAGATCCTCTTTTGGATAATCTTCTATATGTTATTTTAATCTTATATTTATCTTTAACTTTGAATTTTCTAAATTCATCTCTTATTACTTAAACTCTATTCGAGTTTATTTGTTACCATCTTCATCTTTCTCTTTACAGTTATAGCCCAAGGTACTCTTACCTAAGGTTTATAACCTATCAACTCTGATGCCAACATGTAATGCCCCCAAATCCGTATTCCTTGAACCTTGAACTTGGTGCATTATGGTACAACTTTTATATCATTATTTACAACCTTTATTCATAAATTAATGAATAAAACCTTGTTTTGATACCAATTAATACATCAATTCCTTCTATTCCAAAACCCGTAACTTTTATAATCTGTTATTACAATTGTAGATCCTCATGATCTAATCTATACATCTCAAATTATAAATAATATGTTTCACTTTGTTACATTGATTGAGAGTATTCATGAGCTCACAATTTAGATTTAACTATCCCTCTATACAATATTGTTTGACTACATAATTACAATAAATAATATTTACGTTCATCTAACATAGCTAGAGACTACACAAATAAGTTTTCTAGAATTTAACATTACCGAGTATAACTACTTTAAAGAGATTACACCAATATGGTACAGGGATTCATCACCCAAAAGCTCAAAATGCATATACTTCGATTAATAGACGTTTCTCTAACCACTATCTTTATCGAGACCTTCAAAGTTTACAAATTAACTGCAATTTTTCATTTATAGTAAGAGAGAGAAACTACGTTGACCAACAAGTTTAACATATAACCAAGTAACATATAATTCATATTTTAAACATACTTTACATTTTTTATGTTGTATTTCTATAAGCTTCATGTTTCTCATGCTTGACATATATTCATGCCTCATACTTATCATGCTTTACATTTAAATATGCTTCACAACGTTAATCCATAAAATTGACATAGAACATTTTACCTAAACCATCAAATAAATATCAACAACAATTAACACAGCGTTGCACGAAGTGCACATTTAAACAAGTTCACATGAATTCCATATATTGTTGCCCGATTTCACAATCAACAATTACGTGCAAGTATACACAATCAACAAGTAATAAAGTGATAATAACGAGTGTCGAACCCACAGGAATTATTATGCTTACTATCTCCAACTGTCAATTTAAATTATGGCTACTCTATTAAACAATTGAAATTTGAATATTGATTTAGACTAATTAAATTAAACTAACACTAGTAACTATCACAAATGTTGAAATTTAGATTTTAAAAGATTAAGACTACAATATCCCCAGTTATATACCATAAACCAATCTGTTTACATATTCCAATTATTCACTTCAACGGAGTTGTTAACAGAAATTCAATTATATTTATAAGCCCTTTTCCAAGTGATTAAATAAATCTATCTAATTCAATTAACACTGCGATATTCCTATGCAAAACTAAAGGATTAAATTCATTAAGCTTCAATCTCCAGTTGTTACATGCAGTAAAGAGATATCCCTATTCACTTCACAATCCTAATTAATCAATACATGCAAATAATTAAGAATACATGCTATCTCATCCAGTTCTAACCCTAGATTGCATCTACCGAATTCACCTAGAATATTCCGCTAATTATCGGCCAAACAATTTAAACAATAAGCATAGAATAAGATAGACAACTCAAATTGATTGAATAACTGGAACTAAATAGATAATTAATTCATAATGTAATTGGTTCAATCGTAGCCTTAATTAAGGGTTTAGTTCATACTGACAATAAAAACTAGAAATCCAAAATAAGTCATCATAATTAATTACAAATCAAGGATAAAAGATTAAAAGAAAAATCAATGTAATCTCTAGTCCTCCAATCTGAATTCCTCACGATGCTTGACTTGAACTTCAATCTCCTTGCTCAGCTCTGAAAACTCAATCTCTGCGTCCCTTCTTTTTATCCAATGTGTTATCTCTTATTTATATCCTTATAAGCCTCCTCATCAGAATGGTAGATAGAATCCTTGTTAGCTTCAACCTTTTCAAATAACTGAATGCTGACAAATCTTTTAAATTCACTCAGCCGCATTCTCGCCACGGCGAGAAACTCTTCACAAAACTCCTCGCCCCGGCGAGAAAATTAGACCATGACTTCTTGCCCCGGCGAGGTTGCCCTGCACCCAGCTACTTTATCTTCTTCTAACCTGCAGCCAGCCTTAACCTACAAAAGCAATGCAAAAATAAATAAAAAGATACTAAAAATACTTAAAGACTGTAAAGAATTAAGCCAAAGACGTATCAAACTCGTAGGTTAAAACCTACTCATCAAATACCCCAAAACTCGAAACTTTGCTTGTCCTCAAGCAAAAACACAAAACAAACCATAAATATATCTAAACTAACTACCTACATGAATGCATATGCATGACTAACCATACTCAAGCAAATAATTAACAGACATCATAAAAATCCGGCCTCAGAAATCAATAACTACCAATTCAACAGAACTTCAACCTCACACCATCAACAAGCCAACTATCATCAGTTATGACTTACTCTCAACCCATCCATAAGTGTATGCAAAATAAATTAACCAATCAGAATATGAATTCAACTCTTAGTATCACAATGCTCAGAAAAAGATAAGTTCACAGATTTTACTTTCAAGCTCAACTGTTATTCACTTGTCTTCACATTTTTTCTTTCTTATTTTTTTTCTTATTTTTTACCCGAGTGCGTTTTACGCTCCATCTCGTCATACATCCTGACTAGTGCAATGTTCATCTTTATTAGGCTATTCAGTGTCACCCGTGTAACGAACTTTCAACCAATGACTCCCAAACCAGACAATTTTAGGGCGCTGGGTGTAAAGACATCTCCTCAGAGCATACTCATTCAAATGACACCGGCCACAAAGACAAACTAGTCAATACCTGCTCTTATCTGTCTCTATTTGTTAATTATTTTTTTTCTTGCACTTAGACAGACATCGAAGCAGTATTTATTCAACAACTTTTTTTTTCCGATCCAACAAGTGATAACAGTCTATATCTTTATATGAGCACGTAATACACCAAAGAAGAACCAACTCCTAATTACTTCAATACACATTCGTGAGCAATTAAAAACCAAGGGTCTCAAGTAAACACAACTAAAAATAGTCAAACTTTAGATTTAGCAATTACTATCCATCCCATTAAATTGAATTAAAGCTGATCAAGTTTCATCATCGGCCATCCCTAAATGACTTCCATAAATGCATTGCTTGAATACCCCTACTAAATGTAATACTATATGATCCTACGCTACTAAATTTTTGGGTTTTTGGTTTTTTTTTTTTTTTTTTTTTTCATAAAGGTAACTAATGCAATCTAAAATGAAACTAATAAAACTAAAATGCAACTATATGAGCAAATTATAAAAATAAACCCCCCCAAACTCAAAACGATACAATGTCCTTATTGTGCAAAAAATAAAGAAAATAAAGAACCGAGGACTTCCCCGACAGGTCAAGCAGTCGGCCCGAACTCGTCATCATCATTTGGGGTTGGTGGTGGAAAAACTGGCAATGGCTGCGCTTCAGGAAAATGAACATAATCCATCAACGGTTGCATATTAGAATACATATTTGCTATCGCTTGTGTACAATTCTGCTGATAAAGCGAAAATATGTTCCTGTCGATCCGCCAACCGTTGATTCTGCCTCAATATAGTTTTATGCTGAGAATCGATAAGGCGTTGCAATTCACGAAATTGAAGGCTGAACTGAGATTTGCCTGTAGAGGTGGACGCCGAAGGACCTGCTACCTATGCATCAGCTGCCTGCTCCTCATCTTCAGAAGGAGAATGAATGATAAACCCCAAACCACGGGGATGCGACTCACCTCCTTCCCATTCCTTATATCGCGCAATTAGACGGTGATCCAACAGTAGTAATGGTTGTTGCAAAGCTTCCTCAGCTCCCCAACGAACACCCGCTCGAAGACATAATCCACAAATCAGAGAAGGGTGTGGCAAACCACCTTGGCTATGTAAGCTCCGTAATGTTCGGCGAATCGACGCCTCAATCACCTCTCCTACATTAATCTCAATACCCGTCACAATGACATATAATAACAAAGCCTTTTCCTTGGGTACATCACTCATATGCTGTGATGGCATCAGCTTAGCAGAGAGGACAGCGTACCAAACCTTACCAAAACGACTCAAATCCTTGCTGTGGAACGAAATTGCTGCACGTAGCCCTCTGGAAATCCAAGTCGTCCCTGGTTTACACAAATCAGTCACTACCTTCTCCAAATTCGGTCCCTCTGCAAGAAATTGAGTGTATCTGCAGCGTACATCCAGCCTCAAGTTATAATATTCATTGATCGTCTGGGCTCAGAATGAAACTTTCTTACCCCGGATTGTAACCTCGCATGAAGCCGCGTCTTCTGTATTGGCATAGAATTCTTTGACAATGGCTATACATGTAGGTTCTGGATGTGCGGTGAATGTCTCCCATCCCCTCTCAATTATCTGTAGCATCATCTCACCATCTACCACTTCGTCAGGTGCGAGACCGCGCTCGGGAGTTAGAGCTTTACCCGATGTGTACGAATCATATATGTCAGTGGCCTCAGCACTGATGAATTTCCTTCTATCAAATTGCCTAGATAGTGTTGAAGATGAACCCTCACCCCGATGCCTTTTAGGAGCCATAACTAACCACTTAACAATCAAACCCAATTGCAGATTCTGAAATAACAAGACAAACACCCCACAACTCTGCTATGCAAAATTATGACAAAACTTCCCCTAAACTCAAACTTTACTAATTTCCAACTAGAATTGGCACAAGGGAAGACACTGACAGATTTTGTGGAGTTTGAGCGGTTGAATTAGTTGACTTGCTTCTCCAATTAAGTACAAACCCTAGGACTCGTTCATGCAAAGAGATAGCTTATGTAGATTGTGCATGGAAAACAGAGTACTCCTCTTTTGAATGAGAGATGGACTTAGAGCCGTGTTAGAATTTTGATTTTGGAGAGGAGTTTGATGTGTTTAAGAAGGAATCCAAGTGTGGGTAGGATGAGGGATGAATTTAGAAGAGAGATTAGAGAGGAGAAGGTTTGATCGGTTTAGGAGAGGTAGAAATAGGAGTTGGAAGAAATCGCATGGGTTTAGGATTCAAAGAAACTGAATTGGGATCGGGTTTTAAAATTAGATTTCCGCGATCCTCGTCGGGGCGAGAAGTTTATACCTGAAAATCTCGCCGGGGCGAGAATGGACAGAGGAGAATGGGCTAGGGCGAGAAATTTCCACGCTGGAGCGGGTTCTGGCAGAGAGGTTCTCGCCGGGGCGAGAAACCCTAGTGTATTTTTCTCGCCGGGGCGAGAAACCTCTTTTTTGAGATTTTTGCTTTGTTCCCCCTTTCTTCAATTGGTACCATCCCAATAGCATGTCTCTTTTTCTAATGCATTCCCCAAGTCTTTGCCCCTGTTCCACAGAATAACAACATAAATGAGTCTAACCACGAGAGATTTGAGAGTTATTTCAAAACATGAACAATTTGAACTACTACTTCTACTAACTAGAACAAAATTACTAACTACACTAAATCTATTAAAGCAATAAAGTAACATGATTGGGTTGCCTCCCATCGAGCGCTTGGTTTATAGTCGTCAGCCCGACTTTCTCTGCGGTATTAAGCATCAGTTTGATCGAGGGAGGAGAGATAAATCACTGATGCTTGTCGATCCACATCACCTCCCCAATAATGTTTGAGTCGCTGACTATTGACCTTGAAAGTGTGCTTTGAGTTTGGTTCTTCAACGTCGATCGCTCTGTGGGGGGCTACAGCAGTGATAATGAAAGGACCTGACCATCTAGACTTCAACTTTCCAGGAAATAACCGCACTCTGGAGTTGAACAACAATATTGCCTGTCCCGGTTCGAATTTCCGATCAACTATCCGTTTGTCATGCTACCTATTGACTTTTTCTTTATACAGCTTAGCGTTTTCATAGGCTTGGTGACGAAACTCCTCCATCTCACTCAATTGAGGCAACCTTTTCTCGCCCGATGCTTGGAGATCAAAGTTCAATTTCTGAATTGCCCAATATGCATTGTGTTCAAGTTCGACCGGTAAATGACACGCTTTTCCGTAAACCATGCGATATGGTGACATTCCAATGGGATTCTTATAGGCCGTGCGATACGCCCATAAAGCATCGTCTAATTTCATCCCCCAATCTTTACGAGATGGGTTCACCATTTTCTCCAGAATTTGCTTAACTTTACGATTCGACACCTCCGCTTGGCCATTCGTTTGGGGATGATAAGCCGTAGCAATCCTACGTTTGACTCCATATTTAGCTAATAACTTGGTGAACTGCTTATTGCAAAAATGGGTACCTTCGTCACTGATTATGGCTCTTGGTGTACCGAATCGAGTAAAAATATTTTTCTGCAAGAACCGTAGAACCACTTTGGCATCATTTGTGGGTAATGCAGATGCTTCAACCCATTTTGATACATAATCCACAGCCAAAAGTATGTACTGATTGTTGAATGACGACGAAAATGGCCCCATAAAGTCAATACCCCATACGTCGAAGAGTTCAACTTCAAGGATAGTGTTGAGAGGCATTTCATGCCGTTTCGAAATGTTGCCAACCCTTTGACATCTATCGCACTTTAGGACAAAAAGGTGGCCATCTTTGAACAACGGAGGCTAGAAAAACCCTGATTGTAGCACTTTTGCTACAGTTCTTTCTCCCCCATAATGTCCTCCATACTATGACGAATGGCAACGAGTCAATATGCTCTCCATTTCTTCCTATGGCACACAACGTCGTATCATTTGATCCGCACAAGTTTTGAAAAAAAATGGTTCATCCCAGAAGTACTGCTTGATATCATGGAGAAATTTCTTTCTTTATTGAGAATTGAAGTCTTGCGGAAGTACGTTACTGACTAGATAGTTCACGTAATCAGCATACCAAGGCACTTCGGTGGTGATACGAAATAGCTGCTCATCCGGAGACGACTCATTAATTACCACTTCATCCTTTTTCTGAATGTCAACATTCTCTAACCTCGAAAGATGATCAGCCACTTGATTCTTCGTACCTTTCTTATCTCGAATTTCTAAGTCAAATTCTTGCAACAAGAGGACCCATCGAATCAACCTTGGTTTGGCATCCTTCTTTGCAATCAAGTATTTGATGGATGAATGATCAGTGTAGACTATCACCTTGGTTCCAATCAAATATGCTCGAAATTTATCAAAGGCAAATACTACTGCAAGTAACTCTTTTTCTGTAGTGGTGTAATTCAATTGTGCATCAGTGAGTGTCTTACTTGAGTAATAAATGGTGTGAAAAATCTTATCCCTTCGTTGTCCCAACACAGCTCCCACTGCATAATCACTTGCGTCACACATCAACTCAAAAGGTAAAGTCCAATCGGGAGCAACTATGATCGGGGCTGTGACTAACTTCTTTTTCAGCGCTTCAAAGGCTTCGATGCAAGATTGATCCATCTTGAAGGGAACATCTTTCTCAAGGAGTGAACATAATGGTTTTGAAATTTTTGAGAAGTCTTTGATGAATCGACGGTAGAATCCTGCATGTCCGAGAAAACTTCTAATGCCTCTTATAGATGTCGGGGGAGGTAGCTTTTTAATGGTTTCGATCTTTGCTCTATCCACCTCTAAGCCTGCTTCGGACACCTTGTGCCCCAGAATAATCCCTTCTTGCACCATAAAGTGGCATTTTTCCCAGTTAAGCACCAGATTTGTCTCCACACAGCGCTTCAACACTAAGATGAGATTGCTAAGACACAAATCAAAACTATCACCGAATACAAAAAAATCATCCATGAATACCTCCAAATTCTGCTCAACCATATCCGAGAAGATAGCTATCATGCATCGCTGAAATGTAGTCGGTGTATTACATAACCCGAAAGACATTCTCCGAAATGCAAACGTTCCATAAGGGCATGTAAAAGTCGTTTTCTCTTGGTCCTCCGGAGTTATTACTATCTGGTTATATCCTGAGTATCCGTCAAGAAGGCAGTAGAACTGATGACCGGACAACCTATCCAACATCTGATCAATAAATGGCAGTGGAAAGTGATCCTTGCGCATCGCTTTGTTCAACTTGCGGTAATCCATACATACTCGCCAACTTGTAACTGTTCTTGTAGGAATGAGTCAGTTGGCTCGCTTAGTCTTCAATACATCACATCATCTATGCTATTTCCTGACCTATTTTTGAGCTATTGAATTAGGCGATCCGAAAATCCATTTCTATTTTTGTTCTCAACCACTGTCATTCCCCCCTTTTTAGGCACACACTGTACAGGACTTACCCAAGAACTGTCTGAAATCGGATAGATAATACCGGCATCTAACCACTTGATAATTTCCTTCTTCACTACGTCCTTCATGATCGGATTCAATCTTCTTTGTTGCTCAATAACTGGTTTTGCTCCTTCTTCAAGTAGAATTTTGTGCATGCAAAATGACGGACTGATTCCCTTGATGTTTGCTATTGTCCACCCAATTGCTGTTTTATACTCACGCAAAACCCTTAATAGTTTTTCTTCTTGAGATTCATTCAAATGAGCAGAAACTATTATTGGTAGCGTGTCAGAGTCTCCCAAGTAAGCATACCTTAGATGAGATGGAAGTGGTTTGAGTTCAAGCATAGGTGGTTCTTCCACTGACGGTTTGGACCTCTTTTCTCCTTCTTTTGGTCGGTCAAGTGTATCAAATTGCCTGCTGAATTTCCGAGAAATAGGTAACGCGTCTAAAACCTTGACATAATCCCACTCATCAAAATCATCAAGAGTGTCTATCCCAACCAGAGCAGCTTCTAATGGATCTTCACAATAACTTACACTGGTTCGCTCATTCACGATTTCATCTAGCAGGTCTATCCGTGAGCATTCCTCGCCTTCCTTAGGAAATTTCATTGATTTAAACACGTTGAAGGTGACTTCCTGATCTTGAACTCGCATCGTCAATTCACCTTTTTGTACATCTATCAATGTTCTCCCTGTTGCTAAGAATGGACGACCTAATATGATGGGGATTTCTTTATCCTCTTCGTAATCCAAAATGACGAAGTCAACTGGGAAGATGAATTTATCAACCTTAACCAAGATATCTTCCACAATACCCCTCGGATATGTCACTGACCTGTCTGCCAACTGCAAGCTAATGTTTGTCGGTTTTGGTGCCTTTATCCCAAGCTGAGTGTAAACTGATAATAGCATTAAATTGATGCTAGCTCCTAAATCACACAATGCCCTTCCAGAGAACTGGTTACCAATTACACATGGAATATTGAAGCTTCCTGGATCCTTTAGTTTGGGTGGCAATTTGTTCTGCAAAATTGCACTGCATTCCTCGGTTAATGCCACCGTCTCGAATTCTCCCAGTTTTCTCTTCTTTGACAACACCTCCTTCATGAATTTTGCATAACTGGGCATCTGTTTCAGAGCTTCTGCAAATGGTATGTTAATGTGCAGTTTCTTGAAAACATCTAAGAATCTAGAGAATTGCTTATCTAACTTAGCTTTCTGCAATCTTTGAGGGAATGGTATGGGAGGCACTACACTATCTGGCTTGAATTCTTTTGACTTTGCCTCCGAGACTGTATCCTTCATCTTTTCTGGTTCGTTCACCTTATTCTTCACCGGGGTTACCTCATCTTCATTCTCCACAACTATTTCTAGGGTAGAATTTCCTTTAACCGTATCAGGAAGCTCTTTTCCACTCCTTAAGGTGACAACCTTGTAATATTCTTTTCCATCCGTTCTTGGGTTAACCTCTGTATCGCTTGGAAGTTCTCCTTGTGGTCGATTGTTCAAGACGTGAGCCAACTGTCCCAGCTGATTTTCCAAGTTCCTAATTGACACTGCCTGGCTTTTCACATTCAAATCTACCTGAGTTAACAACTTACCTTGATCATTCATTCTTTTCTCAAAGGCTGTGATGAATCTTGCCAATGATTCTTCTAAATTCGGTTTTCTTTCTGCATGTTGTGAAGCTTGGTTCTGGAAACCTGGTGGATTCTGTGATCTTGAAGCTGGATTTTGAATTTGAGTGTTATTGCTCCAAGAGAAACCCGGATGATTCTTCCTCCTCGGATTATAAGCATTATGATATGGCTATTGCGGTCTGTTATAACTCCCCAAATACTGTACCGATTCCGGATTAATAGCACAATACTCCGTCGGATGTGCACCTGCACATAGCTCACACACAAAAGCTACTTGCTGGACTTTCGATTCTGCCAAAGCTTCAATCTTCTTAGACATGGCTGCCATCTGAGCTGTTAGTGCCGTGACCGCATCTACTTCAAATACTCCAGCTACCTTTTATTGATTCATTCTGGAAGTCGGCCATTGATAGTTATTTGCAGCCATAGTCTCTAACAAAGTGAAAGCTTCCTCAAAATTTTTATCCATAAGTGCTCCTCCCGCAGCTGCATCAATGCATGTTCGAGTGTCACTATTCAACCCATTATAGAATGTCTGAACTTGTAGCCACTTGGGTAGCCCATGATGTGGACATTTTCTCAATAACTCCTTGAACCTTTCCCAAGCCTCGTATAGTGACTCTCCATGCTGTTGCCCAAATGTAGAAATCTCGTTTCTCAACTTAGCCGACTTAGCTGGCGGGAAGAATTTCGCTAGGAATTTCTGAGCTAGATCATCCCAAGTTGTGATAGATCCTGGCGGAAGTGAATGCAACCAAATCATTGCTTTATCTCTTAGTGTGAACGGAAACAGACGTAATCTCACTGCATCATCTGTCACATTGGGATATTTGAATGTATCACAGATCTCTAAAAAGCTAACCAAGTGTTCATTCGGATCGTCGTTAGCTAATCCCCCAAACTGTACCGCATTCTGAAGCATATGAATTGTTCCCGGCTTGATCTCGAAGGAATTAGCGGTGATAACTGGTCTCGTGATGCTTGATTTGATCTCGTCTATCTTAGGCATAGCATAATCCCTCAATGATTTCTGTTCTTCGTTAGCCATATTCTCTTTCTCAATTGTTTCCCGACAGAATTTTCTCAACTGACGTAGCTTTTTCTCAAGATGATCCTCACACTGCACGAGTTCCGGTTGTTTTGATCGCGTTTGCATAAACGAATCAAAAGACACCTGGAAAAAAAAACAAAAGAAAAATAAGTTTGCTTAATTAGAACAGACTTAATTAAACTGATATTGAAAATTATAAACACAAATAACTCCCCAGCAATGGTGCCAAAAACTTGTTGCCCGATTTCACAATCAACAATTACGTGCAAGTATACACGATCAACACGTAATAAAGTGATAAGAACGAGTGTCGAACCCACAGGAATTATTATGCTTACTATCTCCAACTGTCAATTTAAATTATGGCTACTCTATTAAACAATTGCAATTTGAATATTGATTTAGACTAATTAAATTAAACTAACACTAGTAACTATCACAAAGGTTGAAATTCAGATTTTAAAAGATTAAGACTACAATATCCCCAGTTATATACCATAAACCAATCTGTCTACACATTCCAATTATTTACTTCAACGTAGTTGTTAACAGAAATTCAATTGTATTTATAAGCCCTTTTCCAAGTGATCAAATAAATCTATCTAATCCAATTAACTCTGCGATATTCGTATGCAAAACTAAAGGATTACATTCATTAAGCTTTAATCTCCAGTTGTTACATGCAGTAAAGAGATATCCCTATTCACTTCACAATCCTAATTATTCAATACATGCAAATAATTAAGAATACATGTTATCTCATCCAGTTCTAACCCTAGATTGCATCTCCCGAATTCACCTAGAATATTCCGCTAATTGTCGGCCAAACAATTTAAACAATAAGCATAGAATAAGATAGACAACTCAAATTGATTGAATAATTGGAACTAAATAGATAATTAATTCATAATGTAACTGGTTCAATCGTAGCCTTAATTAAGGGTTTAGTTCATACTGACAATAAAAACTAGAAATCCAAAATAAGTCATCATATTTAATTACAAATCAAGGATAAAAGATTAAAAGAAAACTCAATGTAATATCTAGTCCTCCAATCTGAATTCCTCACGATGCTTGACTTGAACTTCAATCTCCTTGCTCAGCTCTGAAAACTCAATCTCTGCGTCCCTTCTTTTTATCCAATGTGTTATCTCTTATTTATATCCTCACAAGCCTCCTTATCAGAATGGTAGATAGAATCCTTGTTAGCTTCAACCTTTTCAAATAACTGAATGCTGACAAATCTTTTAAATTCACTCAGCCGCATTCTCGCCCCGGCGAGAAACTCTTCACAAAACTCCTCGCCTCGGCGAGAAACTTAGACCATGACTTCTCGCCCCGGCGAGGTTGCCCTGCACCCAGCTACTTTATCTTCTACTAACCTGCAGCCAGCCTCAACCTACAAAAGCAATGCCAAAACAAATAAAAAGATACTAAAAACATTTAAATACTGTAAAGAATTAAGCCAAAGACGTATCAAACTCGTAGGTTAAAACCTACTCATTAAATACCTCCAAACTCGAAACTTTGTTTGTCCTCAAGCAAAAACACAAAACAAACCATAAATACATCTAAACTAACTACCTACATGAATGCATATGCATGATTAACCATACTCAAGTAAATAATTAATAGACATCATAAAAATCCGGCCTCAGAAATCAGTAACTACCAATTCAACAGAACTTCAACCTCACACCATCAACAAGCCAACTATCATCAGTTATGACTTACTCTCAACCCATCCATAAGTGTGTGCAAAATAAATCAACCAATCAGAATATGAATTTAACTCTTAGTATCACAATGCTCAGAAAAAGATAAGTTCACAGATTTTACTTTAAAGCTCAACTGTTATTAACTTGTCTTCACATTTTTTCTTTCTTTTTTTTTTCTTTTTTTTTACCCGAGTGCGTTTTACGCTCCATCTCGTCATACATCCTGACTAGTGCAATATTCATCTTTATTAGGCTATTCAATGTCACCCGTGTAACGAACTTTCAACCAACGACTCCCAAACCAGACGATTTTAGGGCGCTGAGTGTAAAGACATCTCCTCAGAGCATACTCATTCAAATGACACCGGCCACAAAGACAAACTAGTCAAGACCTGCTCTTATCTGTCTCTATTTGTTAATTATTTTTTTTCTTGCACTTAGACAGACATCGAAGCAGTATTTATTCAACAACTTTTTTTTTTCCGATCCAACAAGTGATAATAGTCTATATCTTCATATGAGCACGTAATACACCAAAGAAGAACCAACTCCTAATTACTTCAATACACATTCGTGAGCAATTAAAAACCAAGGGTCTTAAGTAAACACAACTAAAAACAGTCAAACTTCAGATTTAGCAATTACTATCCATCCCATTAAATTGAATTAAAGCTGATCAAGTTTCATCATCGGCCATCCCTAAATGACTTCCATAAATGCATTGCTTGAATACCTCTACTAAATGTAATACTATATGATCCTACGCTACTAAGTTTTTGGGTTTTTGGTTTTTTTTTTATTTTTTATTTTCATAAAGGTAACTAATGCAATCTAAAATGAAACTAATAAAACTAAAATGCAACTATATGAGCAAATTATAAAAATAAACCCCCCAAACTCAAATGATACAATGTCCTCATTGTGCGAAAAATAAAGAAAATAAAGAATCGAGGACTTCCCCGACAGGTCAAGCAGTCGGCCCGAACTCATCATCATCATTTGGGGTTGGTGGTGGAAAAACTGGCAATGGCTGCGCTTCAGGAAAATGAACATAATCCATCAACGGTTGCATATTAGAATACATATTTGCTATCGCTTGTGTACAATTCTGCTGATAAAGCGAAAATATGTTCCTGTCGATCCGCCAACCGTTGATTCTGCCTCAATATAGTTTTATGCTGAGAATCGATAAGGCGTTGCAATTCACGAAATTGAAGGCTGAACTGAGATTTGCCTGTAGAGGTGGACGCCGAAGGACCCGCTACCTATGCATCAGCTGCCTGCTCCTCATCTTCAGAAGGAGAATGAATGATATACCCCAAACCACGGGGATGCGACTCACCTCCTTCCCATTCCTTCTATCGCGCAATTAGACGGTGATCCAACAGTAGTAACAGTTGCTGCAAAGCTTCCTCAGCTCCCCAACGAACACCCGCTCGAATATATTAACCACTTTATTATATTTTTCTTTTCTAGCCCCACATGCATGAATATATTACACACATAAAAGGGCCATTTTTAGTTAGTAACTGAGCAAATTTTGCTATATCGTACTTAATTCCAAAAATTACCAAATTTTGTAACAATGCAAATTCCCAAATAATTATTTAAAATAAAGATTGTATTAAATAAAATTTTATTTTTTATTATATGTTACTGCATGTGTGAATGTGTGCGCTGTAATGTGTATGTATGTGATGTGGTGAATATATAATTATATATTTACTGTATGTAAATAAATTTACGCATACCGAATTAGTGTATACATTAAATAGTATAACTTGAAATTATTTATGATATTAAATTATTTTAATATGGTAAAATTATGGCATTAAATAAATTATTTTTATTTAATGTATAGTTTTCATTTTTATGGAAAAGATTTTTGGTATAGTACGTTATAATTTTTAATGTGTGATATGTTGGTAAAACCAAAAAAATTACAAAATATGCATTACGTGATAAGTACGGAGGGATATGTTATATATAAAACCTTATACTTATTAAAGCATGAGATGGGTTAAAAGGGTAACCTGCAAGTAAAATCAATTAAGCTAAATATGGGATTAGCAGGAGCTGGCAAGCCTATAAGAGCATAGACTGAGAACTCAACAATCCTAATGCGTGTCACGCAAGATCAATCCATGATGAGCAAGACTAGGAACTTCTATAAGAACTATGACCCAGCTTTCCTTCTCAGTCTTTAGTACAATTGCAAGCTTTCTATTAATACTAAATCATATAAGCAAGAAGTTGGGTTAGGAATTTAAGAAAAATAAATTAAAGCAGTATACTCTCTCAATTTGAAAATTTCATAAAAGCAGAGAGTTCCAATACACAAGAGGTACTATTACACTGTTGATATGTTCTATTTAATTGGTTAGCTTCATATCTTAAGAGATTAGAATAATTTGATGGTTGTAGTTGGAAGTAATTAGCGTAATTGAATTATCTGTGTTGATTAAAAGGATTTCTATAAGAAATTTGGGTTTGAATATGCTCTAATAACTATGAATCATAAAACTCTTAAAGCATACCTTCAAGTTAGTTGACAAAATGTCCAAATGGAGATTTATGTCTAAAAACTTAGAAATCAAAAGATTGTAACATCTGTATGTGATAATTGACAATGTGAAATAAGGATAAATGTCTGTTTCAAGTACCTGAATTTGTAGGTTTACAGCTAAGAAGGATTGTAAATGATTTGGTGTATTGAATTGGAGGTTCTGCAGAAAACAAAGCCTGTTTTGGTTTGAATCTAAAGTGGCGCGGCTGCGCCACTTCCCAAGTCAAAACCGGCACGGCCGTGCTGGTCCTTAGAAGTGAAAATGTAATTTCTTTGCTCTGATCTTCTGGGCATGTATAGATAAGTCTTATATGCTGTATTAGATGTCTCAAATGAAGTCTCATCTAGCTATGCAAGTATTGAGTAAGTAAAGCATGAAGTTGAATAAGTTTTTGAAAATGATAACTATATTGTTGTGAAAAGTAAACTTTATGGACCTAACTTGGTTTAAATTCCTTAATAGACTTATGTATATATGATATGAATGAGCTTAACATGATAAGTATTGAACAAAGTTAAAAAAAAATCTCAATTTTGAGTTGATCAGGGAGTAGCGCGACCGCGCCACTCCCAAACTTAAATGCAGCACGGCCGCACCATGCTGCAGAACTGTCAAGATGTTTTAATTGTAAACTGAGACTTGGGGCATGTGTATATGAGTCTCCTACACTATAATACAAGATTCATGTAATGTTAAGTTGAGTCAAGCATGTTTTGGTTATGTCAAGCAAAACTAGGGAAAGAGATTCCTAAAAAGAAGTAAATGGTTTCAAAAAGAAACTAAAAGCAAAATGTGCAACAAAGTGACATATGTGGATTGGGTATGTGTACCTGATATGTATAGCTAGTATGCTTATATGTGTATTATGTGCTTATAGCTAATATATGGCCATACATGTTAACTAATGTAGGCTTTGTGGAAAGAAGTTAAACTAAGCTATAAACTGTAATTGCTAGTTTACGAACAAGACAAGTTTCCTAAACCTTTGCATTTATTTTATGCAATAGGTTTTCATATGAGAAAAGCATATTTAAAACTCAGCTCAGATATACATTAAAAGATTATCAATATTTTGATAATAGAATGTGCAGTTTAAAGATAGTCTAAGCCATTTGTTTTGGCTAGACAAAGTTTATAGTATTTCATTGCTTTTATATTAAGTCTTTGAAATATTATTGAATAGATAGAGCTGTTCAATCATATTATTTTAATTTGAACTCTAGACTGAGAATGAACATCCCTAAATTGGGAAATTTTTATATTGCACCAAAAAGACGGTGACGATGAACACAAATGTCATTCCCGTAGATAGTATTGATTAATACATGGCATAACGGGCTGATCACCCATCGTGCCCGTAAGCTAGACGGTTTACAGATGAATTTCTGTTAAAACCTTTTCGAAGAAAGGAAAAAGAAAAGTTCATGGTCTTGTGACCACTCAACATTTGAAAGTCAGTATGTTGTTTCGAAAATGCAAACAAGTCATGTTTTAGTTGCTTTACAATATTATTCTATTATCAAAGCATATTTCAATGAAAACATTTATTTCTTGCGTATGTTATAATTAATTGCTATTACTTGTTGAGCAATTGAATACTTATTTTTGCTTTGGATATAAATATTTTCAGCTAAGCAGGATCGAGTAAAAGGGTCCGGAAAGGACAAAGGCAATGGCAAGTTAAATGAATAAGTGGAGATAGTATAGGCTTTTGTGTTGTAAATACAATAACTATCATGTAATAAAGAATTTAAAGGTCTTCGTACCTGGGATATATACCTCTGATGTAATAATTACTGTTATTTAATAATAAGTAGCTTGAATGAATGATATCGTGTGACAGCAAGTACAGGTTTTTAATACCCGAATTTGGGGGCATAACAAATTTGGTTAGTATCTCATACATATTAACATCAACTTCTAGTTTAAATTTCATAACCATCGGAGTTACAGAATTCAAGTTATCATAGTTTTCGTCAAAAAAACCCAAATATTAAATTGGTCATATCTCACTCGTCCGAAGTCGGAATACGTTCATTTTCGAACAGGAGCTTCGTTATACCATATAGTTTCATGTCCCAAAAGGCTTGAATTTATTTCAAAGTTTAAGTGGACCAAATAGTCCATAGAAAAATATAATTAGATTATTTTCATGATTTTCTAGATTTATCCTGTTTTGATAGAAATTCCACTATAAATAATTTACAAGGTATTTTTCAAAAATTCTAATTAAAGTGTTTAGAGGACTCCTATATCTAACTGTGACACCCCTAAATCCGGGTACTCAATTCCCATATATTTGGTGCTCACTATCTAAAAACATTCACATCTATCTACCCAAAAATAAAGGATAATAACATTAAACTTAATAAATCATCTTCCTACAAAGGGTTACAAACTAAACATCTTAAACAAATCCCATGTCATCTAACCTTTATTACATCAATGCGAAATTAAAACATAATACTAAATAAATCTTTATTACATAAACTTCATTGGACAAATAGACATTTCACCAGCTACTTGGGCATCTTGCCTTTGCCCTTACTAGTAGACGACTCATCTGGCTTCTCAGTCTTAGCTGCAATGTTTTATGCAAGGGTGAGCAAAACAATTGTCCACCAGGGTAACAATAACAAGAGTGACATCGAAATAAACAATAAATAGATTTTAATTGAATAACATAATCTTTAATGAGTCAGGCAACGATAAACAAGAACTGATAACTAAATAGAAAGTTCGGCTTTTGAATTAAGATTTGAAAACGAGATCAAAAGTACATCTGAGGGTCACAAGACCAAGAACTATGTCCTAGATTAACAAGTATCTCTACCGTAGCCTTTAACAGTCTTATAGACTATATGGACTATTCATCTCGTACACCAGAGGATCAGCCCTTCGTACAATATATTGTGCACAAATATTTTAACGCTACTGCGTAATATATTCCCCTATAACAGGGTTGTTCATCTCAGCATTGACACTAGATTCCGCACTAAAGAAAGTTTGGTTTGGATTAACTTCAAGAAATTTCAAGTCTTTTGAACGCTCATCAACTATGGACTAGCTGAGTCAATAAGGGTTCACTAGCCACTAAAGAGTTTGATTCAACAATAAGATTGTACAATAATAACCATGTCCAAGTGCGAATAATAAAGAATTATAAACGGATAGCAATGAGTCTTGAACAAAACATAAGCAATGGAAACTATTATAAACCTTGCTTGAATAATAGTAAGCCAATGTTCGAAGCTTGCTCAATATAAGAGTAAAGTTAAGAAGTTTACATTCGGTATATAAACATAAAGTAGAGTTAAGAAACTTGCACAATGTAAAAGTAGAGTTAAGAAACTTGCACAATGTAAAAGTAGAGTTAAGAAACTCGCCTGCTATGCTCTCTACAGTTAATGTTATCTACTTGCTCTTTGAGTAACCTATACATTCAAGTCACGTTGAACAATTATTAATCTTAGTTTAATGATAAGTGGGTTTTATACCTGTGAATTAGATATATCTTAGGCTTATTTCTTTACTATCTTTTAGTATTTTTAGTGTCATTTTACTTGTTTATGCATTGGTTTTGTAGGAAACGGCTTCAGAGGGTCAAAAGAGAAAAATTGGAGCTTAATGGCTTTTTTTGTAAATTCTGGATCAGAGTTCTCGCCGGGGCGAGAATCTCAGGTTAAATTTCTCGCCGGGGCGAGAATGCGCGGAAGGGAAAAAATATTTTAATTCAGTTCTTTTGGGAAATCGATTTGGAATTGGATTCTTTCTACTGATTTGATTCAGAAACTATAAAAGAGACAAAGAGAGATGGAAATAGAGGCATACATATACATACACCTACATGATACATTCATAGTTACATATTTACGCAAGGATTGAGATTCAGAGCTGAATTGGGAGATTGGAGACTAGAGAAGCATCGCAAGGAATTCAGATTAGAGACTTGAAGATTGAAGAACTTCTACTGAGTTTTTCTTATCCTCTATCTTAGATTTGTAATTTAATTGTGATGACTTATTTGGGATTCATGTTTTCTATTTTCAGTATGAACTAAATTTTCAATTAAGACTACAATTGAATCTTTTGTGTTTATGGATTAATTATCTATTTGATTCCAGTTATTACTTCATATTGAGTTGTCTATCATATTTTGTATTTATTGAGTAATTTTCTGATCAACAATTAGCGGGATACTTTTGATGAATTTGGGAGATGAAATCTAGGGTTAGATCTGAATGTGATAGCATGTATTCTTAATTATTTGCATGGGATGAATAATTGGGGTTGTGAAGTGAAGAGGGATATTTCTTCGCTACATGTAACTATTGGGAATTGGTGTTTAATGAATTTAATTCTTTAGTTTTGCATAGGAATATTGTAGAATTAATTGGGTTAGATAAATTTATTTGATCACTTGGGAAATGGCTTATGAATAACTTTGAATTCCTATTAACAACTCTGTTGAAGTTAATAATTGGATGAATTGGATATTTAGTTTGTATTACATAATTGGGGATATTGTAGTCTTAAGCCTTTAAAAATCTGAATTTCAACCTTTGTGTTAGTTCGTATTCTTAGTTTTAATTTAATTAGTTTTAATCATTATTCAATTTACAGTTATTTAAATAAAATTGAATTGATATAGTACTAGTAGTTGGGAATTATTAAACTGAGATTCTCTGTGGGTTCGACACTCTATCTTATCACTTTATTACTTGTTGATCGTGTATACTTGCACGTAATTGTAGAATGTGAAATCTGACAACATTTAACTAATTACTTCCTTTGATAAACGATTGTTTACTTATAACTTAAACCCACACTTTAAACTCTTGCTAAGACACCACATACTTATCATATTACTTCATAAATATAAAATTATTTTATTTTAGAATCTGAAAAAATATCATTTTTTGGGTTTTTGACCTGACCCGACCCGGTCCGGCGCTGCGGCGCTAGGATTTGGCCTTGTGCCGACATTACGGCGCTGGCTTAACCTGGACCCGCTGGACCCTGGCGCTACAGCGCTGATTTTACTCTATGCCCCAGCGCTATGGTGCGCAGTTATGCTTGCTCAGTGGCGGTGCGATGCTGCGATGCAGAATCAGACTCTGTTTTTCGCGAACAGCAAAAAACAGACCAAATTCTCCTAATTTCTTCACCCATTGAGCAAATTAAACATACCAAATCATCATATATGTTGTAAAACTAAAACCTAACATGTACATAATGATTTTAATCAATATAAACAACCTAAACAACCAATTTTAAGACCCAAAATTCACTATTCATGCTTTATTTTTATATTTTGACATCTTTAGCGCAATCAATCACTATAACCACGTTTCTTAACCAAATTCATCCGTTTAACTTGCATTGTTTTCGTTTCTTAACATATTTACATAAAGAATCATCAATTTATAGGTTACTAAACCAATTCCTAACCAATTTTAACTCCAAAACAAGCCAAAACATACATATTCAACCAAAAACTAAAGTCTTTATTTTAAAACATGTTTTCATGGATTTATGGACCTTTGAGTGAATGAATGTACAAAGGAAGAAAAATAACATTTTGGCTACATTTTTCTCCCAAGTGGGGTCCACCTTTGGCACCTTTTGTGACGCCCCCAAATCCGGGTCACCTGAGCCACGGACCTGGTTCGCCACTATCTAAAACAAGAATTATACAATCGATAACTTAAAGCGGAATAAAGGAATATTTACATTGATATAACATAAATAAACCTGTCCCAAGTCTCGAAACCAATACTAATACAAAACATAACATAATACAAAAGGGTAAATATGTCTTAATACAAACGGTAATTCTAGAACAACAAAATACAACTACTCCGTAGCTTTCTCCTTTCCCTTATCTTTTCCTGAGCTCTCGCCACGTGCCGCACTAACTGAAATGTTTTAAGGAAAGCAAGGGTGAGCAACAAATTGCCCCGCAAGTATAATGGCAGTGAATAATCACATGAATAACTTTATAGCTCTCAGGAGTAAAAATTTAGCTAACACAAGGAAATAAACAACTTCTTTCATCACCGTTATAGTGGCCACTAAGGACCGAAGGATTTCTGAAGTATTCAAGGATTTCAAAGTTTCCCAAAGAAGGGAACTATTCAATACTGAGGGTGCACCAAGGCACAGAACTCTATTCTAGAATTACTGGAAATTTCATCCGATAATCCACAAAACTGGTACAATAGGTGATCAGCCTAAAATACCTGGCGTTATGCATAAGCCTTACATTTTCCATTTACGCGCGTGTCGGTTTCCCGACGTTTATACAATTTCCCCTGCTGTGAGGGTTGTTCCACTCAGCTTTACATGGGAGTCCAGACCAAAACAATTTGATCGGACAATTTTACTTAACAAATATGATAGTTGGAGGACTTTAACCTCGCTTTAGTAACCAAATCAATAAGTGTCTAGCTGAAACAATTAGCCTTGACATAGCTTTTAAACAGTCTATGGAATAAAGAACTTTAAGGTTCAACAACATGCATGATAGCATTTAAAAATATCTTGAATGAATAAAAATTCATAATCTTTGGAATCACACAATATATAACATTGCATGAAATGGGCTTTCATTGCAATACTTGAATAGAAGTATGAATACTAGCACATTAATTGCTAAATTGATAAGTAATTTGAACGGAGTCAAGAAGCTCAATAAGCTTGCTCAATAATAATATTTGCTCGATAGATAAATGAATTCGACACTTGCCCAATAAATGAATCGAGTAAGGAAACCTCGCACAATTAAATAGGAGTTGTATGAGTTAGGAAACTTGCCTTGTACGTGCGTTAATACTTGACGTTAATCGTCCGTCAACAAAATATCCTACATAGTTTATTAAAATCGTCATAAATATTTGTCACAAAAGAACTAGGTTCATTACAGTCATCACATCATTAAAATACATTGATTTCCACTACGCTTACCCAGTCGGGGGTCTCGCTCCCCGGTGAGCGAGCGGCTGCCCAGCTGGCGGGGGTCGGGGGGCAGCGCCCCCTGGAAATCCAAGCATAATTTGTAATCCGTTAATTCAATTTACGCCTTAGGACAACATCGTTTAGTTCGACACGGGTATAAATTAAGCACATAAAGCTTTAACAAGATATAAGCGTTTTTAATCATTTTGTACAAAATATAAGTTTTAGACTCGCGGGAAAATTTTACTGGGTCCGACCCGATCCGGCCCGACCCGACCCGGTCCGGCCCGACCCGACCCAGTCCAGTCGCCATGCAGTAGCAGTTGCAGTAGCGAACTGCTGTTCCTGCAAGCAGCGACACAGTCATACCTTGCCTTGCTCCAGCTGCTATATCTCCCCCTACACTCGATCAATTTCATCTCTTACGGACTCTATGGATTCCTAAGACACAAGGCTACAACATATCACAAATTCAAGACGACCCATAATCACTAACATGACCAAATCCTGAGCTAAAACATAAACTGCATGCTCTGTTTTTCGCAACCATGAAATATCTCACACAAATGGCTACTGTGACTTCATTTTAGCATCATTTTGGTTCATTCAAATTGGTATATCTTCACAACTGATAGAAGTACAATATTCCAATAAGAAACAATCAAAATAATCACACCATCAAGGCTTTACAGTCCTCTAACAGTCCGAATGTCCAAAAGTCCAAAAATGTCCAAAGTTCATCCTTTAAGCCAAGGTTCGGATCTTTACTTGTTTTTGTTCCACTTTGAGGGTGTTTATGGTTTATATAGCTTCTTAAGAACCTCCATGATAGATTCAACACAACCAATCAACAAAAAAAATTAGCGAAAATCCAACCCTCAAGCATGTAAGCGTAAAAACTCATGAAAGCTTCAAGTGGAGAAGAAATGGTCGTGGTTCATGGTTACCTTCTTGTTGCTAGCTTCGTGTAGGGTGAAATGGTTGCTAGAGTGCTGCTCTCCTTCCTCTTGGTGCCCTTCTCTCCTTTCTCCTCCTTCCTTGCTTTTCTTCTTCTATATTTCCCTTTCTCTCTCTCTACGTAGCTCTCTGTAACTCTCTCCTTACTTGCAAATGGGAAGTATGCTGATGGTTTGAAGGAGAAAGAAGATAAGTTGATGGGAGGTTTAAGGTGGCTTCGGAAGGAATGTTTTGATATGCAGAAAATGGGATGCCCGAGCTCTTGAAAATGAATTTGAGGAGCATGCTTTGTGAAGTTAACATTCCCATATATGGTGTACTGTGCATGTTTATTCTTTTCCCCCCAATTGGCTCTCAATATACACGTGGCCTCCCCCAATTGGTTTGAGGCTTAAATGTCTCACCAATTAATTCGAATATACAGATAAATATACCCGAATTATTCCCACTTTTGTACCAAAATTTGGTAAATAACTCTACCCAAAAATATTTAATGGGTACTCCCATAAATTATTGGAACACGCAAAAATATTTATTATGGGATTTGTCCCATTTATTCGGAACACCCATAATATTACATTTCGGATACAGATTAAATCACGTATCAACCCCAATAAAATTTCTGACACTTGGAAAAATTATTCCTCAGCATATATGCCTCATCTAAATTAATAAAAAATCGAAATAGACGAAAAAGTTTGGGTGTGAATAGTGCTCGTGAATAGTGCCTCGGGAAGCGGGTCCCGCTAATAGTGATTTTATGAATTTTTGCAAAATCGATATATTCACTCTAACGACACAACAACACATAAAATTTAACATATGCACATTTTCTAGGCTGTAACACAATTCTAAACACGCATTATAGATTAATATATAAAAAAAATAATAATAATAATAATTCATTTTATTCATACATAACTCGGGTTACAAGGAAATCTAAAATTCCCGATCGTTACACCTTTCTTTCTATGTGGGGCGTACTTTTTGACATAATTTCTCCCCATGTGGGCCCCCCTCCATAACCAGATTACTCCCTCATTTGTCCATCGCATTTTTGCTTTTTTTCCCCTCATTTATTGCATCATTGTCATTTTTCAAGCTTATGTCATCTTTCTCATTTTGGGCCACCCATTGGGCCATAACTTGGGCTTGATCTTGGGCTCCCTATGTTTGTCGATTTAGCAATCAATAAATACGTGCAAGTGTACACGATCAACAAGTAATAAAGTGATAAGAGAGTGTCGAACCCATAGAGAATTATTTAATAATAATTACTAAATATGTTAGGTTTGTATATGACGCGAACATGCAATTAAATTACATAAATAAAGTGGAAGTGTGATAAAACGGATTTTAAAATTTTTCATACAAACCATCACCATGATCTTTCCTTGTGTTCAATTATCAGTTAACGAAAGAGATAGAGATTAAGAAATTATACCCTCGTAGAACCGTGCTTCCTCGGGTACAAGTTCACCTCCAATTCCTTCGCATTCTCCTTGAATTCCACCGACTAAATTCCTTTGCTTGATCAACGTTAGCCACCCAAGTGTTTGGCCTCTAGAGGTGATCCACCAAGGAAGAATAGTTATTCAAGAAGATGGGTGTTGGCAAAACCCTAGTTTCTATCTCTATAGAAATTGTAAGTACTCGCCACAATCTAATGCAAGAGTGTGTAACCCTAATCTATGATAAGGCTCTTCTTATTTATAGATGTAGGAATAACTCTTCCCTAAACTATTTAGGATTAGGGTTTCTATTATAATTAAACTCATTTAATTAATTATGCTCCTAATCCAATTAGGAATTCATGTGAGAGTACTTCTATTAATTAATTCCGAATCCCTATTAGAAATTAAATAATAGTAATAGTAATAATAATAATAAGACTCCTCTTATTAATTTATATTTAATATTTCCAAAATATTAAATAATAAATATTAAGCTATTTAATTTATTCTATCCCCATAGATTAAATTAAACACACTTAACTTATTATTACAATTATGTCATTTACTTCTTAAATAAATATTTTTCTTTTGCGGTGTGACCCTTTAGGTTCTCCATATTAAACCGGTTGTGAATAAATCAATTAGAACAATTCTAATATTT
Organism: Aralia elata; assembly: GCA_034770075.1. Lineage (NCBI taxonomy): Eukaryota > Viridiplantae > Streptophyta > Magnoliopsida > Apiales > Araliaceae > Aralia > Aralia elata. The sequence continues at coordinate 52,938,149 of CM068382.1, forward strand.
TTTAAATAAATAAATTAAACTATTTAATTCATTTAAATAAATAATATTTATTCTACAATAAGGGTAAGCCCCCTTAGCGATCAACGACTTTCAAGATAATATAGATTTCAACATTAATCACAAAAGAACCTTTCAGTGAATATTTACCGTACAGTTCAATCCTTCTACCATACAATGTCCCAATTAAATATAAGACATGGAATTACTGTCAAGTCTTATTTTATTTAATTATATGTATTTCGATTCTCAAATGCACAACTCTAAATAATGCAAATTAGAAACTCCTTTCTAATTTCATTTTGCTTTGGCCAAAGACTTCTGAGGTGTCATTTATCGAATCACATAGGACATTCTCTCCTTTTACTAGAAGTGGAAGATTCTTTGTTGACCATTCACCTATCTTCATGTACAACTTATTATACCCAATCATACCCTTTGATATACCCTAAGGATCTTAAGGGATATGTCAAAGTATAACTCACCATACACAAGATACCATGATGATCTCAAGTCCAAAGATCACTTGTACTACTATCACTAGAGGAATTCCTATTGACAGGCGAGTAAAACTCCATTAGGTATTCCTTAGCGAGCCACGTTTAGTGAACTTATTCTCTAATAAGCACCTACACACTTGCTTTAGTGTCTCCACATAAATGATTATGAGATCAATCATCCTCTTCATAAGAGCAAGCAACGTATGTACTAATCTATCCGGATTCACTAATCCCCTTTTTAGTAATCCATCGATTAGGAACGATTTTAGTTTGTGAGCTATCTAGAATTTAGATCTTAGTAGCATGATCACAATCATGATTCTAAAAACATTGCTCAAAACTATGGGTTTATCACATTTAATATAACATCACTATGTAGATAATATAAAATGCCTTTTAAGAAAATCAATTCTTTTATTAATAAATGAATAAGATTACAAAGTATATGCTACATCACATCAAATATGATTGGCTTGTGTGCATACTACTTTCAATCTCCCACTTGCACTAAAGCTAATCGCCATGGTATCTAATACCCATCTTCTCTAAGTGACGATCAAACTGCTGTTGTGTTAACGCTTTAGTAAATGGATCTGCAATGTTGTCTTGAGAGTCCACACGCTCCAGGATGACATCTCCTCTTTCAATGTTCTCTCTAATCAAATGAAACCGCCACAACACATGTTTGGATTTCTGATGAGACCTGGGTTCTTTAGCCTGCGCAACAGCTATGTTGTTGTCACAGAATAAAGTGTTAGGTTTGTATATAGCGCGAACATGCAATCAAATTACATAAATAGTACGGAAGCGCAATAAAACGAATTTTAAAATTTTTCATACAAACCATCACCATGATCATCCTTGTGATCAATTATCAATTAAACGAAAGAGATAGAGATATAGAATTATACCCTCGTGAATCAAAGCTTTCTCAAGTACAAGTTCACCTCCAATTCCTTCGCATTCTCCATAGCCACCCAAGTGTTTGGCCTCTAGAGGTGATCCACCAAGGAATAATAGTTGTTCAAGAAGTTGGGTGTTGGCAAAACCCTAGTTTTTATCTCTATAGAAATTATAAGTACTCTCTCTCTCCAATTCTTATGAAAGAGTGTGTAACTGTCTAACCCCAAATCATGATAAGACTCCTCTTATTTATAGATATAGGGAACCCTCCTAAACTATTTAGGATTAGGGTTTTTATTTTAATTAAACTCCTTTAATTAATTAAACTCCTAAGCCAATTAAGAATTTATGAGAGAGTACTTCTATTAATTAATTTCCAATCCCTATTAGGAATTAAATAATAGTAATAGTAATAATAATAATAAGACTCCTCTTATTAATTTATATTTAATATTTTCAAAATATTAAATAATAAATATTAAGCTATTTAATTTATTCTATCTCCATAGACTAAATTAAATACACTTAACTTATTATTACAATTATGCCATTTACTTCTTAAATAAATATTTTTCTTTTGCGGTGTGACCCTTTAGGTCTCCATATTAAACCAGTTGTGAATAAATCAATTAGAACAATTCTAATCTTATTTAAATAAATAAATTAAATTATTTAATTTATTTAAATAAATAATATTTATTCTACAATAAGGGTAAGCGCCCTTAGCGATCAACGACTTTCCAGATAATATAGATTTCGACATTAATCACAAAAGAACCTTTCAGTGAATGGTTACCGTACAATTCAATCCTTCTACCATACAATGTCCCAATTAAATATAAGACATGGAATTACTGTCAAGTCTTATTTTATTTAATTATAGGTATTTCGATTCTCAAATGCACAACTCTGATTAATGCAAATTAGAAACTCCTTTCTAATTTCATTCTGCTTTGGCCAAAGACTTCTGAGTTGTCATTTATCGAATCACATAGGACATTCTCTCCTTTTACTAGAAGTGGTAGATTCTTTGTTGACCATTCACCTATCTTCATGTACAACTTATTATACCCAATCATACCCTTTGATATACCCTAAGGATCTTAGGGGATATGTCAAAGTATAACTCACCATACACAAGATACCATGATGATCTCAAGTCCAAAGATCACTTGTACTACTATCACTAGAGGAATTCCTATTGACAGGCGAGTAAAACTCCATTAGGTATTCCTTAGCGAGCCACGTTTAGTGAACTTATTCTCTAATAAGCACCTACACACTTGCTTTAGTGTCTCCACATAAATGATTATGAGATCAATCATCCTCTTCATAAGAGCAAGCAACGTATGTACTAATCTATCCGGATTCACTAATCCCCTTTTTAGTAATCCATCGATTAGGAACGATTTTAGTTTGTGAGCTATCTAGAATTTAGATCTCATTAGCATGATCACCATCATGATTCTAAAAGCATTGCTCAAAACTTTGGGTTTATCACATTTAATGTAACAACACCATGTAGATAAAGTAAAATGTCTTTAACAACCGAATAAGATTACAAATTATATGCTACATAATATCAAATATGATTGGCTTGTGTGCATACTACTTTCATAAAGGTACGACTCCTCTAATGCTAGGAACCACTCCAAGTTCAGTTATGAACTTCTTCATCCAAACAACTTCCTTTGCAGCTTCACTTACAGCTATGTACTCTGCCTCTGTCACTGAATCAGCAACTGTTTGCTGCTTGGAAATTTTCCAACTCACTACGCCACCGTTTAAGGTAAACACATACCCTGAAACTGATTTACTGTCATCTTGGTCCGTTTGAAAACTTGAGTCTGTATAGCCCTCTAGTTTCAATTCAGACCCACCGTAGACTAGAAATACATCCTTAGTTCTTCTCAGGTACTTTAGGATGTTTTTCACTACCTTCCAGTGCTCTTCTCTTGGATTTGACTGATATCTGCTTGTTATACCAAGTGCATGCGTGACATCTGATCTAGTACATATCATACTGTACATGATAGATCCTATTGCAGAAGCATAAGGAATCTTACTCATACGGTCTCTCTCCTCAGGTGTCTTTGGGGCCTGTTTCTTGGAGAGATGTATTCCATGGCTCATTGGCATGAGACCTCTCTTGGAATCTTCCATGCTAAACTTCTTTAGCATCGAGTTAATGTACTTTCCTTGGGTCAAGCCCAACATCCTTTTAGATCTATCTATATAGATCTTTATCCCCAAAATATAGGATGCCTCACCCAAGTCCTTCATGGAGAAGTGCTTAGATAACCAAATTTTGATCGACTGTAGCATAGGAACATCATTCCCTATCAATAATATATCATCAACATATAATACAAGGAATGATACAGCGCTCCCAGTAACCTTCTTGTACACACATGGTTCATCTTCCTTTTTGATAAAATCAAACCTTTTGATTATCTCATCAAAACGGATGTTCCACCTTCGAGAAGCTTGCTTCAACCCATAAATGGATCGTTGTAGCTTACAGACTTGGTTTGTCCCAACCGTTGAAACAAAACCCTCTGGTTGTATCATATATACATTCTCCTCAAGCTCTCTATTGAGGAAGGCCGTTTTCACGTCCATCTGCCAGATTTCGTAGTCATAATAAGCTGCAATTGCAAGCAAAATCCGAATAGACTTGAGCATTGCTACTGGTGATAAGGTTTCATCATAGTCAACTCCTTATCTTTGTTTGAAACCTTTTGCAACCAATCGGGCCTTATAGGTCTCTACCTTGCCGTCCGCTCCAGTCTTTCTCTTAAAGACCCATTTACACCCAATAGGCTTTATGCCCTCAGGTGGTGAAACCAAAGTCCATACTTGGTTTTCATACATGGAGTCCATCTCGGATTTCATGGCTTCAAGCCATTTCTCTGAGTCTTTACTACTCATAGCCTCTTCGTAAGTCAATGAATCATCATCATCTATGATGCGTACCTCATCATCATCCTCTATGATGAATCCATACCTATCAGGTATCTTCAGTACTCTTCCAGATTTATGAATAGGTAGTGGTACAGTAGGTTCTTCTACTTGGTCAGGTACCTGACTTTGATCCGTAGTATTTTGTGGTTCTTGAACTTCTTCAAGATATATCTTACTCCCTTTAACCCCTTCAAGGATAAACTCTTTTTCCAAGAAGGCAGCGTGTTTCGCAACAAACACCTTTTGATCAGTAGGATGATAGAAATAATATCCTAAACTTTCTTTAGGATATCCCACAAATCTACACTTATCGGATCTAGTCTTCAGCTTATCATTCTCAAACCTTTTAATATAAGCTGGATAACCCCAAGTCTTAACATACTTAAGACTAGGTTTCCTCCCTGTCCATATCTCATATGGGGTCTTTGGGACGGATTTGGTAGGTACCTTGTTAAGTAGGTATGCAGCCGTTTCTAGGGCATAACCCTAGAAGGATATTGGAAGGTCGGTAAAACTCATCATGGAACGAACCATGTCCAACAATGTTCGATTTCTCCTTTCAGATACACCATTCAACTGTGGCGTTCCTAGTGGAGTCCATTATGAGATTATACAATTTTTTTTGAGACAATTGAGAAACTCATTGGTCAAGTATTCCCCTCGTCGATCTGATCGAAGAACCTTAATACTCTTACCAGTTTGCTTCTCTACTTCACTTCTTAATTCTTTGAACTTTTCAAATGATTCAGATTTGTATTTCATTAAATACGCATATCCAAATCTAGAATGATCATCAGTGAAAGTAATAAAATAAGAATACCCTCCTCGTGTATTCGTTGTCATAGGTCCACATACGTCTGTGTGTACCAATGCTAACAACTCTGTAACTCTTTCTCCTTTTCCACTAAAAGGAGATTTAGTCATCTTACCCATGAGACAAAATTTGCATTTGGATATGATTCGTAATTAGATAGCTCTAAAAGCCCATCTTTATGCAACTTGGATAATCTTGTTTCATTGATATGACCGAGTCTACAGTGCCACATAAAGGTATAATTAACATCATCTCCTTTTCTTTTCTTAGTTTGTTCAATTTGAAGTATATTTTCATGCAAGCCAAGTATGTAAAGTCCATTCAGTAGGTTCCCAACATCATATAAAACATTTTTATTATAAATAGAACAACTGTTGTTCTTTATTATAATATCAAAACCATCCATATCCAATACAGAAATTGAAATAATGTTTCTAATGAGTGTTGGAACATAATAACAATTATTTAAACTAATGAACTTGCCCGAAGGCAATGCTAAACAATAAGTTCCTATAGCTAATGCAGCAACCTTTGCTCCATTTTCCACTCATAGGACGACTTCATCTTTGTTCAGCTTTCTACTTCTGCTTAGTCCCTGCATATTTTTACATATGTGAGAACTACAGTCGGTATCCAATACCCAAGTAGAATTTTGACTTTCAAAAAAATTAATTTCAATCATGAACAAACCTAGATCGGAAGTCGAAGCTTCTCTAAGCTTCTTTTGGTCCGCAAGATACTCCTTGCAGTTCCTCTTCCAGTGTCCCGACTTATTGCAATGGTAGAAAATTCCTTTGCTATCTGGATCAGGTTTCTTTTTATCCTTTCTCTTCGCCTTGCCCTTAGCCTTCTTATTTTTCTTCTTTTCAGAAGATACCTTGGGCCTCTTCCTTTTCTTGCCTCTTCCTTTTCTTGGAAGAATCATCCACTAGTAAGACTTGGATCTTGTTGGATGAGAAATGACCTTCAGCAATTTTCAGCATGTTAAGTAACTCAGGCAAGCTGACGTCCAACTTATTCATGTGAAAATTCACAACAAATTATGAGAAGGTGTCCGGGAGTGACTGCAAGATCAAATCTTGACTTAACTCCCCATCCATCATGAACCCAAGCTGTCCAAGTTGTTCAATCAGATTGATCATCTTAAGGACATGAGTCTCAACGGTAGTGCCCTCAGTCATACGAGATCGGAAGAGCTCCTTAGATATCTGATATCTAGCAGTCCTACTTTGCTCACCATACAACTCTTTGAGGTGTAGCAATATAGTAGGAGCATCTATAGTTTCATGTTGATGCTAAATCTCGTTACTCATGGATGCAAGCATGATGCATTGAGCCAAGATTGCATTATCTTGCCACTTTCTGAAAGTAGCAATCTCTTCCTCAGAGGCTGTTTCTGCAATATTTGTAGGGACTGGCGAATTTAGGACATAAGAAATCTTTTCAGCAGTGAGAACAATTCTCAGATTCCTTAACCAGCCCGTGTAATTCGGTCCGGTCAGTTTGTTAGTATCAAGTATGCTACGCAGTGATAGTGAGTTTGACATTTTTAAATTCTGCATGTGAAAATAGACAACATTTTAGCATTCATTCATTTAATTAATTACCAAAATAAATTAGGTCTTTATTTAAATTGGTATCTCCCACTATTTTCATCAAACTATATTACCCTCATTATATAGTTCGACAAATCTAATTGAAGATTTGCTAGTGAGATTAAGGACCCTATTTCAAATGTATATAGCCTTGTGTGTGCACAACAAACTATATATAAATAAATAGGTAGACAACTATTGTCAATTACATCACTATGTAACTCATTGTATTTCGCCTCTTAGATTATAATGGTCAAGTGTGTGCACATCCGAACTAAAATAATCTAAGTTAAGTCCAACCTTGCACTTCCATATATGTGAAGAGAAAAAGATCGCCCTTGTGTGTGCACAACAAAGCAGTAATGTTCAATTCCTTAATAAGCATCAAATGTGATAATTCAACATCTTAAATATTTAATACTCGCCTTGTGTGTGCACAACAAACTTATATTAAATATTTAATACTCTATTGTTTTACCATGCTAGAAGGCGACGTTCGATATTCCAAATATCTTTGAACGCTTAGGACTTAATATTATTTCTTTGAGGGGTTTGTTATTATTAGTCTAATCTTGTTTAGCGCGCATGCACATATATATATATATATATAAAATACGCGCCATATTATTTAACATGCGAAGCATGTTGTATAATATATAATATATATATAGTAATCATGCACATATATAATACTATATTCTACCCAGATTGATTATGGACTTTTATTCTAGTTTGGTTCACTAGAGCCACCAAGTGAACTAAAAGGTCAAACCTAGGGTGCAAGAATAAAATTTAAATATAACTATTACATTTAAACCCGGGCTCCATTACAAACGGGTCTTCATGCGTTCCTTGCTCCTTTGTCTCCAATTCTTCAAAATTAATTCTAACTAGTCCTATTACAAAAAAGTATTTACAATAAATAGAAACCTTGATCAGCAGTCAAGGGGAAGTACATAGGAGGGAGATAGAATTTTATATTAAGAAAAATTAGAGAAGACGAGGTACGCAGACCCCATTTATAAAACCCATACATTCAAGCATCCTCTAAAATATTTCCAATCCGACATTGGTCTATAGTCCATAATCAATCCCTATTTATTATCATACATATCTCTATATGTATCAATAAATAACATTCATCCCATGAATAATAAACCATTCCATATATGTATTGATATCAATTAATGGGAAAAAGTTTTGCTAATATTTAGTTTTGAAACAAAATAAACTCTTTTATTTTAATCAAAAACCAAATCCAAATTAAACTCCTTTAATTTTAGCAATCTGAAATCCTATTCCCGATAAAATAAACATCTTTATTTTAAACTTATATCAATTAAATAAACCATTTATTTTAATTGAAGGAAAAATTATTTTTCGGATTCTGCTGTCCGGCGCAGCTGCGCCCAGAATGAACTGGGAAACAGCGCAGCTGCGTTGAACCCAAGAAACGACTTTCTAGGTTTGGGTGCAGCTGCGCTCCAGAATGAACTGGAAACGGCACAGTTACGCCGCGTAGCAGATTCAGAAAAAAACAGATTCTGCCTAAAAATTTAGATCCAATCGCATATCATACACACATAGAATCATCAAAATCGATAATTAGCACAAGGATTTGCCTCTGATACCACTGTTAGGTTTGTATATGACACGAATATGCAATCAAATTACATAAATAAAGTGGAAGCGTGATAAAACGGATTTTAAAAATTTTCATACAAACCATCACCATGATCTTTCCTTGTATTCAATTATCAATTAACGAAAGAGATAGAGATTAAGAAATTATACCTCGTAGAACCGTGCTTCCTCGGGTACAAGTTCACCTCTAATTCCTTCGTGTTCTCCTTGAATTCCACCGACTAAATTCCTTTGCTTCATCAACGTTAGCCACCTAAGTGTTTGGCCTCTAGAGGTGATCCACCAAGGAAGAATAGTTATTCAAGAAGATAGGTGTTGGCAAAACCCTAGTTTCTATCTCTATAGAAATTGTAAGTACTCTCCACAATCTAATGCAAGAGTGTGTAACCCTAATCTATGATAAGACTCTTCTTATTTATAGATGTAGGAATAACCCTTCCCTAAACTATTTAGGATTAGGGTTTCTATTATAATTAAACTCATTTAATTAATTATGCTCCTAATATAATTAGGAATTCATGTGAGAGTACTTCTATTAATTAATTGCCAATCCCTATTAGGAATTAAATAATAGTAATAGTAATAATTATAATAATAAGACTCATCTTATTAATTTATATTTAATATTTCTAAAATATTAAATAATAAATATTAAGCTATTTAATTTATTTTATCTCCATAGATTAAATTAAATACACTCAACTTATTATTACAATTATGCCATTTACTTCTTAAATAAATATTTTCCTTTTGCGGTGTGACCCTTTAGGTTCTCCATATTAAACCGGTTGTGAATAAATCAATTAGAACAATTCTAATCTTATTTAAATAAATAAATTAAACTATTTAATTTATTTAAATAAATAATATTTATTCTACAATAAGGGTAAGCGCCCTTAGCGATCAACGACTTTCCAGATAATATAGATTTCAACATTAATCACAAAAGAACCTTTCAGTGAATGGTTACCGTACAATTCAATCCTTCTACCATACAATGTCCCAATTAAATATAAGACATGAAATTACTGTCAAGTCTTATTTTATTTAATTATATGTATTTCGATTCTCAAATGCACAACTCTAAATAATGCAAATTAGAAACTCCTTTCTAATTTCATTCTGCCTTGGCCAATGACTACTGAGTTATCATTTATCGAATTACATAGGACATTCATATCTTTTACTAGACGAGATAGATTATTTGTTGATTATTCACCTATCTCCATGTACAACTAATTATACCCAATCATACCCTTTGATATACCCAAAAGGTCTTAAGCGACATGTCAAAGTATAACTCATCAAACATAAGATACTATGATGATCTCAAGTCCTTCAAGCCTCCTTCTCTTTCTTCCAAACTAGGGTTAGCAAAAAGTAGCAAGATCTCTCTCATTTTATGCCTCACATCATGAATTTATAGGTTCTAGTTAAAGTCCTAAACCAATTAGAAGTTATATTCCTTGTTTCATTCAAGTTGGGTCAAAAATAAGCTTTTCAACAACCCGACCCAGCGCGCCTGCACCCATATTGACCTAGGAAGCAACGCGCCCGCGCCCAAATGCCAGAAACTAAGTTTTTCACTCTACAGACCTGCGCGGCCGCGCCCAAAATATACTAGGAACCGACGCGCCCGCGCCTGACAAAATTCTGCTGCAGCATCTGTTGGTAAAATAGTCATAACCTTTCATCCGGGAGGAGTTACGGGGCCTGTCACCTATCAAATCGAAGCTCTCGACGAGATCTACAACGCTTATTCTTTGCGAATTGAGAGATTCAGAATGGATCAAAGTCGAAAGTGGGCTTAAAGTGGCTGCAATGCAAATGGCAACTCCAAACTTTGAGGTTCAATGTCCGTTGGTAAAACGATCATTACTTTCTCATCCGAACTCTGATTGTAACGATTCAAAATGTTCCGAAAAGCTAAGGAGTAGCTCTAAAATACAATCCAAGTTCCAAACCAATAATATGCATCCAACTTAGTGTTAAAAGCCCTGCAATCTTCCCTTCTTGCGTCTACTTGCTTATTGTACTCCAAAAGATGTTCGGATCACGTTTCCTTGCTTCTTCCTACAAAATAACATAAAAATTCTATAAATACCTAATACTAACTTAAAATACTTAAGAACTCACAAATTATCAAGCCAAATATACTCAATTCATAGATGTAAAACTCACTCATCAAATACCCCCAAACTTAAATCTTTACTTGTCCTCAAGCAAACACTAAGAACAACAACTATAACAACTAATTCTAAATAATAACTCACAGGACTCGAGCAATGAATCAATACCAATTTTCATTATAGCCTCAAAGATTTTCTTTAATGATAACTCAAGAATAATTTTCGAAAACATGCAAAGCCTACCTAATCATCAGTTCCACAACTACTCATGATCATTTAAGTGCATGTGTGTGCATCCAAATGTTCAACTAGCCATGACTCACACTAGATCATATAATCAAATACTCATAAAAGATTTTCAAATCAACTCTAAAAACTTGTTTTCATATCAATCTCCGCTAATAAAGGCAAAACATAAAATTTAGATGATCAAAAGGATATTTCATATATTTAAGCATACTTGAACCCTTCCCAAGTATTTTAAAACACAATTTTTCTTTCATTTTTTTTCTTTTTAGTAAGTGCGTTTTACGCTCCATCTCACTTCTCATTGAATGAGTGTGTTTTACGCTCCCTCTCATTTTCTCTCGCACGAGTGCGTTTTATGCTCCTTTTCATGCTTGTGTTTATGGGTGAGTGCGTTTTGCGCTTCATCTTAACCCACCACATGATTCATCATTATAACTCAGGAAGGTTTCATAATTTTTAAAATTTTCAATAACCCAAAATTTCCCCCAAACTTATGTTAATGCCTAAATTTCGTTTTGAATAATGCTCAAATAAGATTTTAAAGTTTCAATGATATCTTTCACAAGTATTCAACCAATTTTTTTCTTAAGACACAACTAGCTAAACAGATGGATATGTGCTTTGAAGTTCAAAAAGATCACAAATAGTGTAAACCCAACTCATAAGTCAAAATATAAACTAAGCATGCTTCTCAACTTCACAGGAGTTAAAAAAAATTAAAAAATTAATCACAATTTTTTCTTATCCTTGGCCATGATCAAATTCAAATCAAACCATTGCTCACCTATCCTAAAAACATACTAACTAACATGCAACCTTAATAAACTAAAATAAATAACACAAAACAAGACCACTCCCCCAAACTTAAACCAGACATTGTCCTCAATGGCTAAAATAGGAAAAATTAAAACAAAGGACTTCCCTAAAAATATAGCAATCTTCCTCCTTGTCTGCTAAGTTTGAAGAATAGGCTAGGTACATTGGAATGAATAAGGCATTGCACTTTAATTGGACTCGAATAACCTGTAAACACATTAGAAGTAAATTTATTAACTACTATGAAACCTAATAAAATAAATAAAAACTAAAAATAAAAATTAAACTTGGGTTGCCTCCCAAGAAGCGCTTGTTTTATAGTCTCAGCCTGACTTCTTCAATTCTATCCAATTCCTCTACGAAAATTGAGGAACCCTCCATCCATTAGTAGCAATGTAACTTTTGAAGGTTTTACTGCAGTAACGGCCATTGTTTCAAAGTCACCTAGTTTGCTTTTTGTAGATAAGTTCCTAATTATGATTGTCAAATAACTAGGTGCTTCCTCCGTTGTGTTCGTGATTAGATTGGGGCATTGAATCTTGTCAAACACCACGGGCTCTTCTTCTATCTTCTCTCTCTCATCCCACCATGGTTGTAATGTAGTCTTAGTTCTCATATCATAAAGAGCTTTACCAAGGACATGACTACCAAGTGGGCAGGAGATTGCAAAACTACCCGGATCTTTGAGCTTAGGCGAAAAAGGTACATGGGGCACTAACAAAATCGGTACATCAGCGTCGAAACTCACGGCTAGACTTTCTTCGACTGTATTTTCTTGATCCCCACTATTCTCCTCCATATCAGAATTATCATCAATTAGCATGTCCGGTTGCAGCTTTGGCACGAGCAATCCATCAGTCTTGAGAACCACGTCACTGAGCCATACACAATCATAACTATTCTTGAAGGCGTTGATAAGCTGTCCCATCTTGTTCTTAAGATTTTGAATCAACACTACTTGGCTTTTTATATTTAAATCCACTAAGTTCAACAGTTGATCTTGATCACTCATTCTTTTGTCCGTAGCTGTAATAAACTTCGCCAAGGCCTCCTCCAAACTCAGTTTCCTTTCTTCTTCATGTAGATAGGCTGAATCTTGAAATTCTGGAGTGTATGATTGGCTTGGAGCAAAGATTTGGACTTGATTATTATGGCTCCATGAAAAATCCAGATGATACCCCCAATCTTGATGATAGTTGTTGGGATAGGCATAACTATTGGGATAATCGCCGAAATTGCCACCATACTACATCGACTTAAAATTGATGGCGCATTGATGACTCGGATGATTTCCAGCACAATAATTACAAATTACCGCCACACTTTGAATACGTTGTACTGCAAAAGCGTCAATCATCCTCGAAAGTGTCTCAATCTGTGCTGACAATTCATCGAATTCATAAATCCCTGCTGCTCTTGGCTGAATCATTCTCGTATAAGGCCATTGATAGTCGTAGTCAGCCATGGTGTACCTAAAAAGAGAGAAATATAGGAAGAGAATTAAAATAAAAATAAAATGATTAAATTAAAAATAATTTGATTGAAGTTAATGATGGCAAAAATTATTAAACTAATTCCCCGGCAACGGCGCCAAAAACTTGTTTGTCAATTTAGCAATCAATAAATACGTACAAGTATACACGATCAACAAGTAATAAAGTGATAAGAGAGTGTCAAACCCACAGAGAATTATTTAATAATAATTACCAAATACTAGCTCATAATCAAATTAATTTTATTTAAATAATTCGATAAAAGATTTTGAATTTTGAAAATAAAGTACTAAACTAACTAATTACTAACTACCAAGAATTGAATTCAGATAAAAAGGCTTAAGATTACAATTTTCCTTAATGTTTCACTTGAATTAATACACTTCCTATTAAGTTATATTAATTATTCCGGATTGTTAATCAAGAACTCATCAATATTTATAACCATCTCTCGATGTATCATAAACGAATCAACTTAAATCCACAAAAGATAGAATTAAGATGAACACCCTGGTTAACTAATTCACTATATCTCTATGTGAATTACAATTAAAAAGGATTTGAAGCTCAGGTTCTCTTTCAGATTACATGCGGCGTATAGGTATATCTCTATCCTAAACACAAATTATGAATTCCATCATATGCGAAAAACACAATCACATGCTATTATGATTAGGTCTAAATCTATAATCCATCTCTCGAGTTCATATAGATTACCGCGGTAATTGTTGATCAGACAATTAAGCAATTAATCACAAATCATAATAAACAACCCGATAATAATCAATAATAATTAACAAGGAAGCATATCAATAAAAGCTACGCAATAAGATCCATTGTAATCTTAAAAAGAAATTAGTTCATGATTGAATTAAAATCCATAATCCACAATTGATAAAGCATCTAAGAATACAAAATAAGAGGTAGAGAAGAGAATAAAATCTGTAATTGCAATCCTTGAGTCTCTCCTTCAGCTCCTTAATTGAATCTTTTGTGCTCTTGCAATTGCTTCAAGCCTCCTTATTTTTCTCCCAAACTAGGGTTAGCAAAAAGTAGCAAGATCTCTCTCATTTTATGCCTCATATCATGTATTTATAGGTTCTAGTTAAAGTCCTAAACCAATTAGAAGTTACAATCCTTGTTTCATTCAAGTTCGGTCAAAAATAAGTTTTTCGCCAACCCGACCCAGCGCGGCCGCGCCCATATTGGCCTAGGAAGCAACGCGCCCGCGCCCAAATGCCAGAAACTAAGTTTTTCACTCTGCAGACTAGCGCGGCCGCGCCCAAAATACACTAGGAACCTGCGCGCCCGCGCCCGACAAAATTCTACTGCAGCATCTGTTGGTAAAATGGTCATAACTTTTGATCTGGGAGGAGTTACGGGGCCTGCCACCTATCAAATCGAAGCTCTCGACGAGATCTACAACTTTTATTCTTTGAGAATTGAGAGATTCATAATGGATCAAAGTCGAAATTGGGCTTAAAGTGGCTGCAATGCAAATGGCAACTCAAAACTTTGAGGTTCAACGTCCGTTGGTAAAACGATCATTACTTTCTCATCCAAACTCCGATTGTGACGATTCAAAATGTTCCGAAAAGCTAAGGAGTAGCTCTACAATACAATCCAAGTTCCAAACCAATAATATGCATCCAACCTAGTGTTAAAAGCCCTGCAATCTTCCCTTCTTGCGTCTACTTGCTTATTGTACTCCAAAAGATGTTCGGATCGCGTTTCCTTGCTTTTTCCTTCAAAATAACATAAAAACACTATAAATACATAATACTAACTTAAAATACTTAAGAACTCACAAATTATCAAGCCAAACGTACTCAATTCATCGATGTAAAACCCACTCATCACCCTACAAGGTTTTTTAGGGCTTGGTATGGGCTTAGGTTTGGGCCTTAATAATCCCTCTCTTGGACTCTCCCATTTGGCCATACACTCAGGCTCGTAAACTAGGTTAATTACTTAACGTCTTTTGACCCCGTTTACTTCCAACATCAACTTTTCATACTTAGAATTGATTCCTACAAAATTTGACGTTCCCAATGTCATTGAAATATACGTTTCTTCAAATTCCTTTCTGAATTTCGAGTTTGACTTTTTACCGTAAAAATCGACCATTGAATTTGACCAATAAGTCAACCGTTGACTTTGACCAAAAAGTCAACTCCGAGTATTTATAGTCTATTCTTATTAATTTTGATGTTCCGGACTCAACCGAGCAGTCCGCATTTCAAAATTCTACTTTGAACTTAAATATGAGTTTTGAACTATATAGTTCCCTTATTGACATTTTCATTGCTATTCTCTTTCAAATTGCATACTTTCATATATTCATCAATACACGCATACACCACGTCATTTACACATGAAATTTTTCAAAGGAAATTCCTTTTATTAATACACCACTACGTGATTTTCTTTGTCATTACATTCCTTTCCCTCTTCTTAATGATTCCTTCCCCGGAACCATTATTAACGTAACATTTCAATTCGGTTTACTTCTTACTCTTGTATAATCTTTTTATCAAATAAGTTTATCGAATGACCTTATTACCTCTTTCATTTACTCTTTCCTATCCAATGCATGGACGATAATCTATTGTTAGCCCAAGTCTTATCTGACTTATTTCGGCTCATAACCACCTGCTTAGTTTCAGGTATTACCGTCTTCATCATCATATCTCTTATACTCGTATGTAAACTTTATTTTATAACACTCTTTTATCATCAATTTAACTTAATACATCATACCCTCATGTAACCATAATCTTTCATACCCTCGTCTCTTTATCTCTCATTTCGTACAATTATCTTATACATCATTTTTTCTTTCATAACCTGTCTACTTATTATTGAATAATTGAAATTCTTTTAAAACATTATATAATAACATCCTTCTTTTTATAAGACTTCATATACCATAATCTTCTCACTCCTTTCTTCATTTTCTCATTTCTTACTCTTCAACATTGCTATCCTTTATGTTTAATTCTCTGTATTCTCGTTCAACCGTAGTAACTTATACCTTATTATAAACTAATCGTCTATTGAGTCACTAAAATACCTTGCTTTAACGACTGATCTACTAACCTCTCTTCATAACCTCCTTAGAGGCTTTTGCACTAAAAGTTTCTTAACCATATCTGTTCTTCTTAACACATAAATTAGATTAAAAAAAATATTTAATCATTTCTCTACTCCTAATCTAGGATTTAAACTCTAACCTTTATTTAATAACTCAAGATCTTACTTACTAGTCTTATAAACATCCGAGATATCACATTCACCCCTTATTCTAAGAATATCGCCCTCAAAATTACATCATATTAATCTCTGCTCATTCTATTGACCAAAAATAGGTTTTCAATTTAACTTTTATCTAATCACGTCTGATTGCCTTCTCAATTAATGAGTACCCTGCTCTTTCCTTTTATGAGGACCTCTTCTATCATCACATCCTACAATGACTTCTTTCTAAGAAGTTTACACCTTCTAAACATTAAAGAGTCTTCACAATTGTTCAATAATTGTGAAACAGTATGAATAACTAGGAAATAAAAAGTTTCCTTTAAAACTTTTCATATCATGCTGAGGGGTCATAAAAGACCGTGAACTTTTATTTTCTTTTCAAAAAGGTATTATAATACTTCAAGTAGATACTTTGCATTGTAAGCCGAGAAAATATTTAACAATCACAAAGACTGAAAAAATATTCTCTGCAAGTACTTTAGGGGATCCTCATACCGTATCAATTATGTTGTGCACAACATATTAATAAACGACTATTTAGCGTTTCTTGTTCTTAACACCATTGGTGTCTTGCCTGAGACTCCCGGCTACAAAAATATCCCCCAATAATAGGGTTGTTCACCTCAGACTTAGCATAAGATTCCGCACCAGAACAATTTGGCTTGGACGGTTTCAATCAACTTTCAAATTTCATCATTTCTTATAAAATGTGTCTAGCCAAAACGAATGACATCGACTCTTCATTAATTAGCTTAAACTAATAAAAATCATTTTATGACTTCCTCATGTCGCATCATATAATAGTGCGTTGATGATTCTATGATTATATCCATATCATTTGACCATGCGTTGATGATTCTATCATATGTTATATTCACAACATGTTTAAATGGTGTGTTGACGATTTTAAAAAAAATATATTTTGATATTTTCAAATCAATTTTGTCTAGTTGAGACAAGTAGCATAGACCTACAAACAACATGACTTTTAAAAACTTACCAGTTCAATCATTGAATAAATTTTTTCAAAGGTACATAATTGCGAAAAATGCACGATTTTAAGATCTAGCATAGCTAGAAGATTTGGAATACCCATAATCCTCATTTGTCTTTAATTTCTCTCATTCTTTCTATATCTAATAACTCTAGTCATTTTTGATTCTACTAATATTTGCCAATCACAGAGAATTCTTAAATCTCATTTTATGACCTTTCTTCTAATCTAGACCACAACACTGTTCATCAAACTTACCATACATTATGAGTTCAGAAACTTACCATAATAATATGAGTTTAAGAACTTGTCTTAGTAATATGTAGTTCAAGAACTAATCAAGAACTGTCCATATGCCTAGGGGCTCAAAAACTTACCATACAATTATGAGTCACGAGCTTACCATAAGTATGAGTTTTAAGAACTCAAATCTAACCTTAACATTCCTCAACCCTAACTATCAAATATACATAGAAGAAAATAATCACTTTCTCACAATATATATAACGGATAGCGCACAACAGGATTTCATTGATTATCAATATAGAAAGCTAAGTGGTTGTTAAACTAAGAATAAATCCCCTGCCCATACAAAGGTTAGTTCAACTGAGCTGCTAACATGAGTCCTCATTTGAAATCCAACAAATCTATAACTTTCTCTTTGCTTATTATGAATTTTCTGTATTCATATTCTATCATCGCAACTCTTTACGAGTTTCTCTTTAAACATCTACTATATACCACTTCACGATCCGACAACATTCTTTTTACTTCTCAAAAATCTTATCATACGATATTTACCTTCCTTAAGTCAGGTATTTCATAAACCTTTTCTTTTCTTTTATATTTCTCTAAGATCCTCTTTCGGATAATCTTCTATATGTTATTTTAATCTTATATTTATCTTTAACTTTGAATTTTTTAAATTCATCTCTTATTACTTAAACTCTATTCGAGTTTATTTGTTACCATCTTCATCTTCCTCTTTACATTTATCCCAAGGTACTCTTACCTAAGGTTTATAACCTATTAGCTCTGATATCAACCTGTAACGCCCCCAAATCCTTGTTCCTTACACCTCAAACCTGGTGCATTATGGTACAACCTTTATATCATTATTTACAACCTTTATTCATAAATTAATGAATAAGACCTTGTTTTGATACCAATTAATACATCAATTCCTTCTATTCCAAAACCCGTAACTTTTACAATCTGTTATTATAATTGTAGATCCTCATGATCTAATCTATACATCTCAAATTATAAACAATATGTTTCACTTTGTTACATTAATTGGGAGTATTCATGAGCTCACAATTTAGATTTAACTATTCCTCTATACAATGTTTTTGACTACACAATTACAATATATATTATTTACGTTCATCTAGCATAGCTAAAGACTGCGCAAACAAGTTTTCTGTCATTTAACATTACCGAGTATAACTACTTTAAAGAGATTACATCAATATGGTACAGGGATTCATTACTTAAAAGCTCAAACTGCATGTACTTCGATTTAATATACCTTCCTCTAACCACTGTCTTTATCAAGACCTTCAAAGTTCGCAAATTAACTGCAATTGTTCATTTAAAGTAAGAGTGAGCAACTACGTTACCCAACAAGTTTAACAGATAACCAAGTAACATATAATTTATATTTTAAACATACTTTACCTTTTTCATACTTTGCATTTATACAAGCTTCATGTTTCTCATGCTTGACATATATTCATGCCTCATACTTATCATGCTTTGCATTTAAATATGCTTGATAACGTTAATCCATAAAATTCACATAGAATATTTTACCTAAACCATCAAATAAATATCAACAACAATTAACACATCATTGCATGAAGTTCACATGAATTCTATATATCACATAAAATTTGCACATAACATATAACATAAGTTCTGAAAAACTTGCATTGGTCCGTAGTTCATCATCGACCTCATTTACATTCATAATTTTTTCCTTCAATTGATAACCTATATCATCCAAAAGGATTTATATAATTAACTTATCAGTTATCAAATAGTATATAGTTACAATCGGTAACCATTTATATTCCCGTTTCGATCTCCCATTAATCGTACTACATCCTCAAGTACCAACTTAAATTTCTTTCTTTTATAATCTCACGGTCAAAACGACCATTTTATCCTTACTTATCTTACGTGTCCTATTTTAGTACTTTTTTACCGGTAAACTACTTAATGCGTTATTTCTCAGTAACCCTAAAATTCATTTTTCGTAATTCCCTAAATCATATATTCTTAAGAAAACCCTTATTAATCACTTTATTATTATTTTTTCTTTTCTAGCCCCACATACATGAATGAATATATTACACACATAAAAGCAATTTTATTATAATTTTTTACCTTAATTAAGCATTTTTCAAATGGCCATTTTTTTAGTAACTGAGCAAATTTTGCTATATCGTACTTAATTCCAAAAATCACTAAATTTGGTCAGTATCTCATACATATTCACGTGAACTCAAATATTGAATTAGCCATATCTCACTCGTTCGAAGTTCGAAAACGTTCATTTTCGGACATGAGCTTCGTTATACCATATAGTTTCATGTTCCACAAGGCTTGAATTTATTTCAAATTTTAAGTGGACCAAACAACCCACATAAAAATATAATCAGATTATTTCCATCGTTTTCTTGATTTGTCCTGTTTTGGTAGAAATTTCACCATAAATAATCTACATTGTATTTTCCGAAAATTTCAATTGAAGTGTTTAGAGATCTCCTATATCTAACTTCAGAACTTGACCTCACTCAAAAATTCGAAATAGGTTGAGAGTTAAGCTCGTTCAAATTTCAGTTTCCGTTTTAGGGTCTTGACATTTTAATTTTTCGACTATTAGGTTTTTAAGAAAGCTCTCTTGTTTTCATGATTTTTCATACATATAACACATAACAAGCATATATACTCCAAAATATCTACCCTTATATCATAGGATCTACTATGATCCTCTATGCAAACAACTCTCCAACAACAAGTAAGCTAAAACATAAACTAAGCTAAGGAAAGTAAAGCTAGGGTTTTGAAAAGTTTTATACCTTCTTGCTTAGCTTTCTTCCTTTTCTTGCTAGATAGTTTGCTAGATGATGTTTGCTAGCTCTTCCTATTCCTTTCTCTTTCCCAAAATCGTGGACCTCTCCCTTCCTTTCTCTTGCTCTCTCAAATTTTTCAACACTTGGTGGAAATAAGCAATTAAACAACTTTTTGCAATACTTCTCCTTTCTTCTACTTATAGGCCTCGTGTAACCTTACTTAGCCCTCCACTAATCATCCAACATCTTAGTTAATCAAGCTTAAAGGCTTAATTATGAGCTTACTATGCAATGGATTTGACAATATGAATGATAGATTTATAGACCTTTGAGTGAAGGAATGTACAAAGGAAGAAAAACAATAGTTTGGCTACATTTTTCTCCCAAGTGGGGTCTACTTTTGCTACAATTTCTTCCCATGTGGGTCCCACTTTTTGGCATAATTTTACCCCATGTGGGCCCCCTCCATAACCGGATTACTCCCTCCTTTATCCATCCCATTTTTGCTTTTCTTTTTCCTCATTTATTGCATCATTGTCCTTTTTCAAGCTTATGTCATCTTTCTCATTTTGGGTCACCCATAAGGCCATAACTTGGGCTTGGTCTTGGGCTACCTACACGGTTTGTTAGGACTTGGTATGGGCTTAGGTTTCGGCGTTAATAATACCTCTCTTGGACTCTCCCATTTAGCCATACACTCGGGCTCGTAAATTAGGTTATTGACTTAACGTCTTTCGACCCCGTTTAATTCCAACATCAACTTTCCATGTTTAGAATTGATTCCGACTAAATTCGACGTTCCCAATGTCATGGAAATATCCGTTTTCTTCAAATTCCTTTCTGAATTTTGAGTTTGACTTTTTATCGTAAAAGTCAACCGATGACTTTGATCAAAAAGTTAACTCCGACACATTTTGTGTTTATAGTCTATTCTTATTAATTTCGACGTTTCGCACTGAATCGAGCAGTCCGCGTTTCAAAATTTTATTCCGAACTTAAATTGAGTTTTCAACTATATAGTTCCCTTATTGACATTTTCATAGCTATTCTCTTTCAAATTGCATACTTGCACATATTCATCAATACACGCATACACCACATCCTTTACACATGAAATTTTCCAAAGGAAATTTCTCTTATTAAAATACCACTACGTGATCTTCTTAGTCAATACATTCTTTTCCCTCTTCTTAATGATTCCTTCACCGGAACCACTATTAACGTAACATTTTAATTCGGTTTACTTCTTACTCTTGTATAATCTTTTTCATCAAATAACTTTATTGAATTACCTTAATACTTCTTTCATTACTCTTTCCTATCCAATTCATGGACGGTAATCTATTTTTAGCCCAAGTCTTATCATGTAATCTATTATCATATCTCTTATGATATGATAATAGATTACATGATAAGACATTGCACAGTCATGTTCATAGCCTAATGTGATTAGACATTGCACAGTCGTGTTCATAGTTTAAGGTGAGATGGAGCGTAAAACGCACTCATCAATGTAGTTACTTATTGCTTTAATAATCCCTTTGGAACCCCCTTTCTTATATGGTCATCTTGCTGTATATTAATTGAGGTAATGATGAGTTTGTAGATTTATAGTATAATCCTTCATTAAATTGAGTACATGCGTTAGCTCATTCCTAACTCACATAAACAGAACACACACACACACACCTTGCAAGGATCTTGAGTAGTTGTGGGTTAGTGATTTTGTTAAATTGTAACTTTTCATTGCTCGTGGGTCTTGAGTCGGTTTTCTTTTAATGTAGTTGTCGTATCATGTTTATTTCAGTGGTTTAGTCTATTCCTATTTTGCTTGAGGACAAACAAAGATTTAAGTTTGAGGGTATTTGATGAGTGTGTTTTATACACACAAATTGGGTACCTTTGACCTTGATATTTTATCAGCTTTTGGGAATTTTATATGGTTTTAGGTATTTTTATCTTATTTCTAGATAATTTAGTTTTATGTTACTTTTACATCTTTTGTATTGCTTTGATGCATTTTTATTGTGTTTGTAAGAATTAAAATAAAGACCGTTCGGATCGTTGTTTGTAATGACTCAATGCCCGTGCTTGGATATCCGTGCCCGAATGGTAGCACGTTGGAAATTAGTGTTTGGCGACGCTCGGTATTGAATTTGATGACATTTGGAAGTTGTGTGTGTGATAAGTATAAAATATGTTATGTTTTTATCTCTTAATGTCTAGTCTTTTATACTTATTTGGCACCTTAATGTACTCACTATTCTAATATTTTGATTTAGGTTGCAAATGGAGCTATTAAATGAAAAATGAGTTATTTTCGCACTTTTGGACTATTTTGAAATATGTCCGTCCGCTTGAGACCCAATTGTGTCATTCGTCTAACCAATATCTCTCAATTCTCAAAGGAAAGTTGTAGATCTACTTCTTATCTTTTCGGATCATCTTGAAACGCCTAAATCAGAGCTTGAATGAGAGAGTTATGACCATTTTACCAACGGACGTTGAAGCTAAAAATTTCAGATTATTTGGCTTTTAGATAGATTGACCTCTGGGGCTTCGTTAGCGATTTGGATGGTGTTAGATTTTTCAATTGAGAATGTGGTCTACTTGAAGTTTTTAGTAGACTTCTCAAGCTTTCTTGAAATATATGGTGGGCAAAAATCTGAGTTCATTTGGGCCTCTAAACTGTATGTCAAAGTGAATTGATCTGAATCTCGCCTAGACTGAATTCTTGTTCGGACCAATTGGAGTATTTGGGCCATACCCTGTGCTTTCGAACTCCAAATCAGCTTACAAGGTGTTGATCAGTTTAGTTATCAGATTTGGACTTTTTGCACATCACATGGGCATGTTTTTGGGTGACTACTTCCTTGGTTGGTTGATGCATATGAGTAGATTGGGTGTTTGATCTTGACTTATGATGATGGGTTAGCACACCATGAGTTTCTATAAATACCAAGTGAAGCAAGGCTTGAATTTTGCTAATTCACACACTAATTAACACACCATTCTCCATACTCTCCAAATTCTAATGTAGGTAGTAAGGAAAGAGGATCACCTCCATAGTGAGGTTGTTATCCTCACCCCTTTTATAGTTCAAGAAAGTATTCATTAGACTTATTATGTCATGCTAGTTCTTTTATTCAGTTTGAAGGGGATGTTGAACCTTATTTACGGCTAACAGTTTGATTAAATATTCACTATTCATTCTTTCTTATATGAAATTCATTCTTGATAATCTGTTTTAACTGTTGAATGTTATTTGACTTAACTGATTTAGTTTTTGCAGGATCAAATTGGTTAACTGCTATCATCTGCTAGATCAAGGGATAATATTACACGTAATTGATATTGTTCCTAATCATAAGTAGCAATTAGTGATACATAATTGTGGTCAAGCTTTTGAGTATTGCTATGATTATCGGACGATAGGTTAAATAATCTGAGCTTGTGTGATTGTTGCTTAGAATAGTCTAATTCCCTAGATCTTAATGTTGCTGTTATATTAAATCTAGAGAGCTTGTTCTAGGTTATATGATGGTTAGCATCTTGTGAAGAGCTTTTTTCATTGAGTGATAATCTAAGGCGAGTTTCGGGTAGCAGAGCTTGTTGTTACCTTGGGCTATTAATTTTATTGAAGGGTAAATATTGCTATATTTAATTATTTTATTGTTGTAAAAAGGTGATACTGAACCGGAAGAACTGAAATCTTTAATTAATTGGTTATTCTTATCACTTTAAATTCTGTTCTTGTTAATTAGTGAAATCAAATTATAAATTCCCCCCCTTGGTAAACAAAGCATAAACTTAGACTAATCATTCTCTGTGGGATTGACTCTTACTTGCACTGCTACATTATTATCTTTCGCAGTAAGGTTTTATTTTTGATTGCTTGAGACAGCACACCAAATTTTGGCGTCGTTGGCAGGGAGTGATTATTTGTCTTTAGTTATTCATTGTTTCTTTTTGTTTCTTTTGTTTGTTTTTTTTAGTTGACAAAACTCCAGATGTTTTAAGGACCTTAATTGCAAACATGGCATAACAGTATGAAATTAGGATGGATTATAGGGTGAATGAGGTAAGTATATTTAATCTTGAACGTCAACTCTATCATTTAACTACTATGATTCAACAAATGGCTGCAGGGAACATGCAAATAGCAAATGTGTGTGGAATTTGCTCAGTGTCAGGTCATAATTCATACTTGTTCCCAACACTGCAAGAATATGAAATTGTTCAACAAGTTACACATTTCTATTCTGGATCATCTCTTGAGGATATGATCAAAGTTATCGTGACCCAAACACAACAATTTCAACAAGAGACAAGGAATTTTATACACAATTTGGAGAACCAGTTAAGTCAGCTTGCTACCACAGTCAGTCAGGTGGAGGCACAAGATATTGAAAAATTACCTTCTCAAGCTGTTGATAATCTAAAGGGAGAATGTGAGTGCAATAACATTGAGCAGTAGTGAACAGTTGGAAGTGCCCAAACCTACTGATGAAATTGATGAGGAGCAATTTAAGGAGGAGGTAGAACCATTTAAGTTAATTATTAACTTTTCTGTTCAGGAGGAGACTAATCCTCTACCTTTTTCAAACAGGAATTTAAAGCCTATGAAGGAGCAACAAGGGGTTGTGGTGAATGAGCTAATAATTTCTGCAGCTAGGACAATGATGGATGTGCATAAAGTGCAGAAATCTTTTGATCAAATACAAAAAGGAAGCTTGGAGGTTGTCATCATCAACAGTTTGGAGTTAGATAAAGGAGAAGAAATTGAGCATAAGAATTGAAAGAGACAATAGTTGCAATGCATTCTTTGTCAAAAAATTCAAATAAGTATGCAATCTATTCCATTCAATTATCTGTTACTCATAAAAAATTGTTACCTTCTGTTGTGCAGGCTCCTAACTTGGAATTGAGACCATTACCAATTCACTTGAAGTATACATGTCCAATTACGTAGCTTGAGAGGAATGATGTCGAGCCAATGACAATAAATAAAGGCGCTGCTTGGGAGGCAACCCAATGGGAGTTCATTTCCTTTTATTTTCGCATTTAGATTTTGGTTATGTTGTTTACTTTTCTTTGCATTTTACTTTACATTAGGGACAATGTAAGTTTTAAATGTGGGGGAAGGATTTAGGGTGTTTTAAAATTTTGTTTATATTGTTTTTAGTTTGAATTTTGAATTTTGTGGGTATATTCTCTGCAAACCCTTACGAGACAAAACTCATCCACTTGGGATAACCTTGGGGTTTAAAGGCTTGTTGCACATGCTAAGTGCAATCGTGTTTCCTACGAAAATGGGGTAGCTTTTAGAATAAGTCACTTGAGCAATGAGTTGAATTGGATTTTGATTTTTTTGACTAATGATAAAATTTTGATTCTCGTTGATAACATTTTGGAAAATTAATAGACGTTGTGTAGTTTTAATTTGGTTTTCTTTATTGATTATTACTTTATTTGAGACCCTTCACTATTGAGCACTTGTCCATTTGGTCGACCTAGTTTTAACTTGGAAAGAATTTTTTTGATTGAATGTCGAGGGGATAAATTTTTGAACTCTATCATTTGTTTGATCATAACTTGAAGTAAACATAAGGTTTTCTATAAGAAAGGGGAAATGATTTAGGCAAAGGTTGGACGTTTGATTTAATAAAATTAAAAAATAAAATAAAATTATGATTCATGTGGTGAGTTAAGATGGAGCGTAAAACGCATTCATTCATAAAACGTGACATGCGAGATGGAGCGTAAAACGCACTCACTGATAAGATGGAGCATAAAATGCACTTACCGCAGGAAGAAAAAGCCTTTTGATCCTCTGATGTTATTTTCTTATGTTAATTGAGAGTAGTGTGAAAATAGGTGTTTAAAGTTTTTCTATCTCCTTCAAGGCTTTAATTTCATAAATTTTTCGGAGTTCTAATTGGTTTGATACATATGGATTCACACACACACACGAAGGGTTAAGAGTAGAGTAAGATTGATAAGTAAGCTTGAATTTTAGATGAAGTACTATTTTGAAGTTTTTCAAGAGTTACTGTTTTGAATCTTTGAGGTCAATGCTGAAGTTCATTTTAATTTGTGGCTCAAGGTTGTCAAGTTTGTTAGTTTGATTAGTTAAATTTTTTGTTATAGTTTATTTTTGTTTTGCCCGAGGACGTGCAAAAGACAAGTGTGGAAGAATTTGATAAGTATAAAATATGTTATGTTTTTATCTCTTAATGTCTAGTCTTTTATACTTATTTGGCACCTAAATATTGTAATGCCCGTGAATTTTAAACATCCTTATTAATTAAATCTAATTTAATTTAATGAGTTAACATTGTGTTCTATTTAAACCAACTTGGGTTAATTGGTGGGAGATGTATAAGCTATGTCTATACTTGTGTTGGCAGGTATGATATAACTATGGCTAAGAAATAACCATATGTGAGTCAAGTGTAGGAATTGGTGTGTAATGACTAAAATGGCCAAGAGTGGTTAATAACCAAGGTAATTATGAAGGGGCAATAACCATTGTATATCCAAGTGGTTAATAACCAATGTAATTATGGCGGGATAATAACCATTGTGTTTAAACAATGTAATTATGACAAGATAATAACCAATGTCTAATAACCAATGAAGAATGGTTAATAACTAATGGATAATTAAGATTTGGCGAAAAGACTATTTTAACCTTAAAAGAAGTTGGGTAATGTTTAAAATACCCTTGAGGAAGTTGCTAGGAAGCTTCCTATTATTGATAAATTGACCAAATTGCCCTTGCCTAGTCATGGTTAATGACTATTTTGCCCACGGTCTCTACTTTCCTATAAATAGGACCCCTCACCAATGATAGTGAGGTTGGTTCATTATTCACCAAGTATAGAGAGAGTGTTAGAGAGAGTTTGAAGAAAAAGCAAGAACAAATCTTGTGGGAGAAAGAAGAAGGTCTTGATTGTTTAGGTCATCCCCATTCACAACCTATTTTGGGAAGGAAAAGAAGAAGAAGAAATCAAAAAGGTATAACTCCAAACTTTAAGCTATTTTAATGTGTTTGGACATAGATCCTTGAAGTTTTATGTTCTTGATGGCTAGAACCTTATGATAAGGTTAGATCTTGAATATATAATGTTTTGCTTGTTTATATGTGTGAGTTTATATTGGAAAAATTTAGAAGAAAGGAAGTAAAGGAGATTTCCGGAAATTTTGTTTGAAAAAGGTTGTTATATGCTTGTCATTTTGAAATCTATAAAGGGATCTTGTGATTTTCTTTCTTGATATACTAGATCCATAGGTTAGGGACAAAATCCCTTTTCAATCACTCAAATATGTTGAAAAATGAGCAAACCATGAATTTATTACCAAAGCATGCCAACTGTTGAACAACCTTGCTGACCCCTGACTTTGAGCCTGTTTTCCGAGACCTAAACATAACCAAATTTGATGTTTGATAAATGAAAAGTGTAGTTCAGGAAGATACGAATCCAACAAAATCGACGGATCGTAAATCGAAGTTGTAGATTTCGTTTTATGAAGGTTTTGGTGAAAGACCCTAAATCTGGAAATCAAGAACGAAAATTAGAAAAAAAAAATTAACTATTTGTTATTTAATTATGTTTAAATAATAAATAAAGTTAAGTAATTGATTAATTATTATTAAATAATGATTAAGGATAATTAAGAATTGTAAATTAATTATTTATGATTTGATTAATTTTAAAATATAAATAAACCTAATTAGTTATTATTTATTATTAAATAATAACTAAAGATAATTAGTACTCACTTATTAGTTATTTATTATTTGATTAACATTAAATAATAAATAAAACTAATTAGTTATTATTAAATAATAACTAAAGATAATTATTACTCACTAATTAATTATTTATTATTTGATTAACTTTAAATAATAAATAAACTTAATTAGTTATTATTAAATAATAACTAAAGATAATTATTACTCACTAATTAATTATTTATTATTTGATTAACTTTAAATAATAAATAAACCTAATTAGTTATCATTTATTAAATAATAACTAAAGATAATTCTTATTCACTAAGTAATTATTTATTACTTGATTAACCTTAAATAATAAATAAATCTAATTAGTTATTATTTATTATTAAATAATAACTAAAGATAATTCATATTTACTAATTAATTATTTATTATTTAATTAATTTTAAATAATAAATAAATCTAATTATCTATTATTTATTATTAAATAATAACTAAAGATAATCGTTACGCACTAATTAATTATTTGATTAACGTTAAATAATAAACAAACCTAATTAATTATTATTAAAGACAATTAAAATTTATAATTTGATTATTATTTAATTAATAATTAAATAATAAGTGAATATAATTAGTTATTAAGTACTATTAATAATAATGACTAAAGATAATTAATTAATTACTATTTAATAGTAATTAATTGAAGATAGAGTCAATAAAATAGAGAGAGCTTAATAACCCATTAATTAAACAATCATAATAAATTGGTTAAGGGTTTAATAAATAAATATTACTTAAGAAAGAGTAATGTTAATTAATTGAACAATTATTATTAATTGTTTAAGGGTTTAATAAGTGTTTATCACTTAAGGGAAACATTGATAATTAATTAAACCATCAACCTAAGGATCAATTAAGTGTCTTATAGGATTTACGATAGTTTATGTGTGCTATGTGATTTGCTTAATTGTTAAATAAATAGCATAAGTAAGCGTGTCGATATACAACTACGCAGTACTAATTGATAGATCAACATTATCAATGTTAGGTTCTTCAAGGCCAATTAGTTAAAGCTAGAATTATTTGTAACTGAGCAGACACGCAAGTTCCCTAACTCAATCTCGAGTTATTATTTTCGAAGCATGTTAGTGAATAATTATTGTCGATTATTCACATCTATACTGATTATTGAGATTCGCACATTGTGCAATTGAATTCCTATCCTATTATGATTGAACTGTAAATTTAATTAAAGTTCTTTCAAGTATGGATTGTTTATGAGATCGATCTATGCTATTTGTATCAGCTAGATCCAGCATGTCTAAATTGGTTAAGACAATGGTATTTTAAAAGCTGTTCTTATTAAATTGTTGTGGTAAGAACTCTTGGCTGAGAAAAGGATAAACTTGTTTAAGGCATGATATCAATGCTGGTTATTAAGTGTTTATGCATAAATCACGGGGTATGAGAGGCTGATCCCCTCGATTACCAAAACTTTTTAAAAGGTCCAGCTTACATGCTGAGAACCTTGGTAAACGTCCTTGGTTATTTCAAACCACTCAGTAATTGACATTCAATTATCCGAATATTCAACTGTTGACCGATAATTCATAATTCTTCACAATGCTATACTGTTGTTGAACATTGAAAGCGAAATTTCCTTCTATCATGATATATCTCTTTGTGTATATACTTGCTAAGTAAATTAGTTGTTTACCCTTGCTATATCATGATCTTTATTTCAGCTAAGGCAGAAACGTCTAGAGGAGACAAAGGAAAAGGGAAGGTGCAAGAATAGATGCCCGATAGTGCCCATGTACTAGTTATTCTTGAATGTTGTTTGATTAAGTGAACCACTTATTGTATTAAGGGTATGTTTTATGTTAAGGTTAAAGAACCTTGGGACCAAGATTGTAAGACTGTATTTCTATCCGATAAACAATGTATGTTTATTATTCCGTATTTAGTTAGAAAGTATGTTTGTCGTTGAGTATCGTGAGAACCGAATTCGAGGTTAGGAAACCCGGATTTGGGGGCATCACAAATATACTCACTATTCTAATATTTTGATTTAGGTTGCAAATGGAGCTATTAAATGAAAAATGAGTTATTTTCGCACTTTTGGACTATTTTGAAATCTGACCGTCCACTTGAGGCCCAATTTTGTCCTTCGTCTAACCAATATCTCTCAATGCTCAAAGAAAGAAAGTTGTAAATCTAGTTCTTATCTTTTTGGATCATCTTGACACGCCTAAATCAGAGCTCAGATGAGAGAGTTATGACCATTTTACCAACGGACGTCGAAGCTGAAAATTTCAGATTGTTTGGCTTTTGGACAGATTGACCTCTAAGGCTTCGTTTGCGATTTGGATGGTGTTAGAGTTTCCAATTGAGAATGTGGTCTTCTTGAAGTTTTTAGCAGACTTCTCAAGCTTTCTGAAAAGTATGGTGGGTAAAAATCCGAGTTCATTTGGGCCTCCAAACTGTATGTCAAAGTGAATTGATCCGAATCTCGCCTGGACTGGATTCCTGTTCAGACCAGTTGGAGTATTTGGGCCATAACTTGTGCTTCCAAACTCCAAATCAGGTCATTCAAAAGCCTAAATTTATTAGAAAGTCTAGGGATACAACTTTTATTCTTTGCACAAGTCCAAATTCGGTCATATTCAAACGCGAAATTAGCTTACAAGGTGATGATCAGTTTAGTTGTCAGATTTGGACTTTTTGCACATCACATGGGCACGTTTTTGGGTGACTACTTCCTTGGTTGGCTGATGCACATGAGTAGATTGGGTGTTTGATCTTGACTTATGATGATGGGTTAGCACACCATGAGTTTCTATAAATACCAAGTGAAGCAAGGCTTGAATTTTGCTAATTCACACACTAATTCACACACCATTCTCCATACTCTCCAAATTCTAATGTTGGTAGTAGGCAAAGAGGATCACCTCCATAGTGAGGTTGTTGTCCTCACTCCTTTTATAGTTCAAGAAAGTATTCATTAGAATTATTATGTCAGGCTAGTTCTTTTATTCAGTTCGAAGTGGATGTTAAACCTTATTTACGGCTAACGATTTGATTAAATATTCACTATTCATTCCTTCTTATATGAAATTCATTCTTGATAATCCGTTTTAATTGTTGAATGTTATTTGACTTAACTGATTTAGTTTCTGCAAGATTAAATTGTTTAACTCTTATCATCTGCAAGATCAAGGGATAATATTACGTGTAATTGATATTGTTTGTGACACCCCCAAATCCAGGTACTTCAATTCCTCAGATTTGGTGTTCACTATTCCATACATTCATGACTAACTACCCATGATAAAAGATAATGTAATTAAACTAAATAAATCATCTTCCCACAAAAGGGGTACAACTTAAATCTTTTAAGTAAACAAATCTTAGGTCAACTAACCTTTATTACATCATTGCGGAATTAAAACATAATATTAAATAAGTCTTGTTACATATCCATCAAACTAATAACTGTTCGCCACCTACTTCTGCATCTTGCCTTTGCCCTTACTAGTGGACGGCTCATCTGATTTCTCTGTTTTAGCTGCAATGTTTAATGCAAGGGTGAGCAAACAATTTCCCACAAGTATGATAACAATAACATTTATATGATTAACGAAATAGATCTTAACTGAGGAGTAATAGTTTCTCTAAAATCAATCAACAACAAATCAAAGAAAAGGAAAGCTCAATAGAAAGCTTAGCCCAAGAACTGAATATTGATTCAAGATTAAAAGTGTATTTGAGGGTCATAAGACTTCAAACTATATCCTAGGTTAACAAGTATTTTTACCGTAACCTTTAACATTCATGTAGACTATGGACTATGCATCTCGTACTCCGGGGGATCAGCCCTTTGTACAATGTATTGTGCACAAACATTTTAATGCTGTTGCGTAGTTAATCCCCTATATTAGGGTTGTTCATCTCAGTTTGATTTCAGAATCCGCACCAAAAGAAACTTGGTTTGGAATAACTTCAAGGTATTCTAAGTCTCTGAAACGCTCATCAACTATGGACTAGCTGAATCAATAAGGGTTTGCTAGTCACTAAAGCATTTGATCAACAATAAAAATTGTACAATAGGATTTATGTTCAAAATTTGAATAACGATCAATAATCGAATAACAAATGACTGAAATAAAACATAAGCACTTGACATGATAACAACATTGCTTGAATAATAATAAGCTAAGGTTAATAAGCTTGCTCTATGCAAGTAAACTTGTTTTAGATGAAATAATAAGATTAAGGAAGGGAAAACTTGCTCAATGAAAATAACGTATGAATCTTGCTCGAGTAAAAGTTAAGTTTAGAGAACTTGCTTTCAACGAAATAAAGAGGATAAGGATAGAAAAGCTTGCCTCGTGCGTAAATTACATATTAAAATTCACGTTCCTTAATCAACCTATACATTTCGATTATAAAACGGTAACAATAATTAGTTACAGAATTATATACACTTTAAGATTCGTTCTTATCCTATTTCATTGTAACATCTCGATTGTCATTTGATATTCAATGAGTATTTGCTTAATAACCATTGCGGTATCTCATAAATCATTTAATATCTTAATCTAAGCCTTAAACGCACACATGGCCATATAATATAATCACAAAGAAAAGAAAAGGTTTTTTTTTTATTTTCTGTTCCACCGCCGGGGCGGTGGATTCCTTCACAAAATAGCGCCGGGGCGAGGAATCTAGTTCAATTATGCCGCTGGGGCGACAAGACCGCTGGGGCGACAACACCAGTTCATTTCTACCGCCGGGGCGGTAGACTCGACTGTCACCTTCTACAGTTCGCGAACCAGTGCAACTTCAGACCAAAATTTTTAAATTCTATCATCCGATACATAAAATAAGCATACCCAGACATCAAACATGATGTAAAACAATTACCCAACATGTTTATAACAATTCTAACCATTATGAACACATAATCAATCAATTAAAAACTCAAAAATTCACTGTTCATGCTCTTTTTCTATACTTTGACACACTTAGTGAAATCAAACACTGTAAACTCGTTTCTAAACTATTTTGATCCGTTTAAGTTGCATTATTCTCATTTCTTATCATATTAACACAATCAACAATCAATTTACAGATTAATATTCAAATTGAACATCAATTTTCATACATATAAGCCATACATGAAAGTGAAATTCTGTAAAACTAAAAACTCTATTTTAAAGCATGCTTTTATGGATTAATTCCCTCAAATTGATTTACAAACATTATATAATCACTAGTATATGCATATTAACAATTATAACTAAGTAATTCATGCAATAAGTAAATAAATTTACATACAGAGAAGTGAAAACCATATACAGAGAATAAAACTTCTAACAAAATTTAAAAGAAATTATACCTTCAAGCTAAACGAATATGATTCCTTAGTTTTAGCAATCCTCTCCCTTCTCCTTCTCAATCACAGAACTTTCACACTCTCAATTTTTTTTTCTCTAAACTCATAAAGCTTTGCTCTTTCTTCCTCAAACTAAAACAACTGATGAATTCTTAACGTAATTGGGTTTTAATTAGTCAGTTAAAAGAAACAAAGAGTTAGGCCATGTTTGGCTAACTCAAATGCAGAAAAATAGAATTTTAAAGGCCACAAGGCCTTGTTTGGTTGAACCAAAATAGAATAAATCATTTTTACCAACCAAGGGTCACAAGGCCTTGTTTGGTTTAACTAAAATAAAAATCCTTTCCATTTATTTTAATAACCTATTATACTATATAGTTTAATTGTCACACTTGTCGCACTTTCAATTTAATTAAATCTATTATTAAATAAATCCAATTAAACCTTACTAATTTAATTATAACCTTTATTTGATCAATATCACTATACCAAATAAATTATTTTATTCAAATAAATCCTTTATTCAAATAAATCATTTATTTATCTAATTTAATTATTAAATTAAATTAGAATAGAATAGACACATCAAATTACATTTAAATTAAAATTATCATAATTACACTAAAATGAATTACTCCACAATAACTTTATCATTTATTTATTTTTACTCAATAAATTAACAAAAATATTTATTTAACTCAATAAATATTTTATTTATTCACAAAAATTACATTCGTTACATCCTTCGCTCCTTAAAAGGATTCTGTCCTCAGAATCTCAACGCAATTAATTCGACCGTTACATTCTCCCCTACTTACAAGGATTCTGTTCCCAGAATCGCGATACATGGATTAAACAAATAATTGGGGATAGTTTTGTATCATTTTCTCTTCGAGTTCCCACGTGGCTTCTTCAGCGTTGTGGTTCCTCCAGATTACCTTAACAAAAGGTATAGCCTTATTTCTGAGAACCTGTTCTTTCCTGTCAATAGGACAAATCTTTCTCAAATTGTATCGGTTCATATTCTATAACATGTTTATAATCAGGCTTATATAGTCGTAGCACCGATATATGAAAGACATTACGAATGTGGGCTAACTCGGGAGGTAAAGCTACCTCATAGGCCACCTCTCCTACTCTTTTCAAGACCTCAAAGGGTCCAATAAATCGCGGACTTGGCTTACCCTTTTTACCAAATCGGATTTTTCCCTTCCAAGAAGAGACTTTGAGAAACACAAAACTGCCAACGTCGAATTCTCTATTCTGTCGGTGCTTATCTGCATATTTCTTCTGCCTGCCTTGAGCAGCTAACAATCTGGCTCTTATCACCTTGACGATCTCAGCAGTTTGTTGTACCAGTTCAGGTCCCAATAACTGACGTTCACCAACTTCATCCCAACATAACGGAGTTCTGCACTTTCTTCCGTACAACGCTTCATAAGGCGACATTCCAATACTTACGTGATAACTATTGTTATAAGCAAACTCAACTAGAGGTAAATGATCATCCCAGTTACCCTTAAAATCCATAACGCACGCGCGTAGTATATCTTCAAAAGTTTGTATCGTTCTTTCACTACTAGAAAATCGGCCTATAGCAACGGTCGGCGACCGTCGCTATAGGCCAAAGGACCGTCGCTATAGGCTATCGCGACGGTTGGCGACCGTCGCCATAGAAGTCGTCGCGACGGTTGGCGACCGTCGCCATAGAAGTCGTCGCTGACCGTCGCTATAGACCATGCCAAAACCATGTATTTGCTCTTTATCGACGGTCACTTAAAGCTATTGCTACGGTCATGACCGTCGCTATAAACATTTATAGCGACGCTCGGCGACCGTCGCCATAGGCCTATGTTTTCTAGAACACTATAGCTACGGTCGATGTCCGTCGCTATAGCCTTTTTAGCTTTCAAAAAAAAAATTAATAATGCACATTTGTTCAACAAACCCAAATACAATATAAAATAAACATATAAAAAATATTATATACATCATTTTAAATCATTCACATTACCATAGTACAATACAATAGTTGGATAATTCATCTCCTAAAATCTGATAATCATTATTATACCAAACTACTAAACTAATAACTTTTACGATCATTACAATACAATAGTTCAGTTATATGTAGAAGACATCTGATTACTTGATGCCACTTGAACAATCGTCCTGAATCCAGTAAGTAAAAAGCGAATATTTGTCATCATGCAGTCATTTGGGAACCTGCGTGCAATACTAAGCATGCATGTAGAATAAAGAATATAAGAATTTCTAAAAATAGATCTGCATTAGTAAGCACATGAGCAATACTAAGCAATATATACCTGAGAAATTATAAAGCAAAAAAGAACCCCAAAATTTTACGTCGAAGTTGAAAAAAGTAGAAATAATCATAATAATAATTTAAAAGAACCCCAAAATCTTACTATAAGTCCAGCTCCTGCAATAATTCCTATCAAAAAGTTAGGAACCAGTGTAGCCACAACCATCATGCAGCTTTCGACAACAACAACGGTGCTAAATAGATCAAGATATGCATACAAAGTATTGGAGAAGCCTGACTGGAATCCTACCATGTAATACGTGATCATTGCGATAAAAAATATTTTAATGGGTTGGAGAAAGTGACCATAAGTTAACCATGAATGATTCCAGAAATAGGACCAACAAAAAATTAGGCCTTATATCATGAAAAGGAAAAGTATGACAATATTAACTATGAAGTGTCAGAAACTTTGATAGACAATTACTAACTAAAGGCAATGATATATGAAATCCCCTGAACTCTATACGTAATTACAAAGATTTTCACAAAACCAACAACAGTTAACTACTAATAACAAACATAGGCAATTCCTATTAATTCATGACTAAAGTGTAAAATTTATTGAAATAGTTCTTCTCAATAGTTTTAAAGCACTCGAAAATACATTCAAAAGGAAAGCAATAAATATGATCAGTTGAAAATTTAGAACTATTATAATTAATAAACAAAGCACATACACAAAGTCAAAAATCCAAAACTAATTAGATTAACACATTAAAAAGTCAAGCTTAATAAGAAACGTTTAAGCAACCTAATGATCATTTGTACATGTTGCCATAGAATGTATAATTAGATGGTCCCAAAGAAAGGTAGCAAGGATACTTGAACACTCTAAAGTACAATTGTGCGCACACAAAATTGTTAGTGGGTTACGCCAATCATTCCAATCATTACTTGTTATTCCTTCAGATTGCTCTATACAAAGATTATTGACTTAATCTATGATCTCGGCATTACTGACAATGCAACTTAAAACATAAGTGTCGTTGGTTAAGCAGCAGTTAGCAATACAATGGGTATATAATTATAAATTATTTTCTTTTTGCTCAGGTTCAACAGAAAGTAAATGCATATCTGTCTATCGCTATTTTTCAAAGTATTCTAGTTAGAACTTCAGAAGAAATATCAGTAAAATTTTATTGCACTACTACTGTCCACTGCTCTGCTCAAATGAATTTCGCATCGGATAAAATGTAAACTCAGAGTTTTAGCTTCTAACAAAAAATTCTTTGTTCTACTGTGTAATGGTGAATTGCAGGTGCTAAAATAAGGCCACGAGGATTTGACTCTGTATTTAAACTTTTAAAGTACAGTGTTACGGGTTGCCTTGGCAGGTGCTTTTGAAAAGCCTTTAGGATTTTAGTTTGTATCTCAAAGATGGTTAGTAGGGTTGCCTCGAGGAAGGTACTAAAATTTTTGTTTCCTTATAATTTGAACACAAAATAACTACTACTATAATCATATTAACAAGAACAAAGTTTAAAGAAATTCAAAAAAATCATAATTGTAGCATGGTGATCAATAACTTGCCCTTTTTTGTACCTGTTGATTTTCAACTAATTCTGTCCATTTATTCACCTTCGCTGCTAACTCTTCATGAAGTACTTGGTAAGCAACAAGCTAGGCCTTCAAAGTATACATCTCCTCCTGGTTTTTTACGCTCATGGTTTTTTACACTGAAAAACTTCCTAATGGATACAATCTGATTAAGTAAAGCAGGACCACGAGCAGAGAATACAATCTGAACAAGGATTCCATGAGAAAGTGAGTGATCAGGAGAGATAACTATGATAAAATTCATAAACAAACCTCCCTTTCTTATCAAAACCACATGTCCTTAGGAGCTTTATATTTGGTCGCTGCTTTTTCTGGTCCATTAACAAATTCTCAACCCATCATTATGCAATTCATAATTCATTATGATAGACAACATTCAGCCTGTCCTTATTTTTTCTAGTTTCCTTTTACTTAAATATAGTCTCCCTTATAGACCACCTTGGCTATTTTCTTCTTTGTATTTTACTTTTTACTCTTAATAAGTGAATTCTTAAAAACATACATGATTATCAATTATTTGATACAAGTTATGCAAAAAATTATTAGCAGAATTTCCTAGTAATAATTGACACCATTTCCTAGATCCATCAAAAATTTAGCTTATCATTAAAATTACTACCACCACCAAATTTTGCAATCACTATGTTTTAATTTTACCAATAAAACCAAAACAAAACATGTTTTTGCTTAAATAAAAATTTAAAAGGAATAATGAGCATCAAAATATATTTGTCAAAAACTCAAAGTGCGTTTGAAATTGTTCATCAATCACATATTGAACTTACAATATAGAACACGTTCTTTACAAACAACTAGTAAAACCCTTTTCATTGAAAACCACAGCTCCAACAGACCAACACTAACTGACCACTCACCAATGTAGTATGAGTTTTATGACAAAGGTGTTAGAAATACATAACCTTTAAATTACATATATATTGGCATATCTTTGAAATCATTTGTCATGATCAGTTTCATTTGAAGCCCATAAACAGAAGATTAAAAAGTACTAATTGGACAATAACTAGAAGGACAAAACAGAACAATTTTATTTGTTTTGACGTATTGATAATTAACAATCAATTACAGACCAACAATTAAAAGCAATAATTAATACCTTGAAGCTTTCGCAATTAAAAGAAATAATTAATACCTTGAGGCTTTCAACCACGCCAGAACAAACTCGTGCTCAAGCCCTTTGATTCAATTAACCTTCGATTGAGAGCAACCGTTGATTCAATTAACCTTCGATTGAGAGTGACCGTCTACTTAGAGTGTGATTCGACTATGAAGATTTAGGTTTTGGTGATTTAGAGTAGCTGATGAGAGAGATTAGAGGATTTAGGTTTTGAGGTGGGGAGTCAGGGAGATGTCGAGGGGAAAACGAAAGAGGAAGAAATTTGAAGAGATGATTTGGGTGGAGAGGTAAAATATTTTGTGCGAAAAATTGGAGAGAGGGAATATCAGATTGGGGGAAAATTAGTGAGGGAATGAAACTAAAATAGAGTAAATACATAGCGGGAATTAAAATAAGGAGAGAGCTATCGCGATGGTCGACTCCTGACCGTCACTATAGGTCTTATTTACACCTCTATAGTGATGGTTCCGCCTCGACCGTCGCTATATCTCGTCGCTATAGGTCAATTTTCTAGTAGTGTTTCATTTTGACCATCAGTTTGGGGATGATACGCTGTACTCATTCTCAACTGCGTTCCCATACAAGCTTGCAGACTCCTCCAAAAGTTTGATGTGAAACATGGATCTCTGTCTGACACAATCGACACCGGAACACCATGCCTCGAGATAATCTCTTTGACGTATATTTTCGCCAATTGATCAAGGGTGAATCTGATTTTAATTGCAAGAAATGCGCTGGTTTCGTCAATCTGTCCATAATAACCCATATTACATTGTAACCCTTCTGAGTAGTTGGAAGCCCTACCACGAAGTCCATTGTGATATGCTCCCACTTCCATTCTGGTATCTCCAAGGGCTGTAGCAAACCACTTGGCCTCTGATGTTCTGCTTTGACTTTCTGACAAGTTAAGCACTTCGCAACACACTCAACAACTTCTCTTTTCATATTTGGCCACTAGAAATGTTGTCGAAGATCCCGGTACATTTTTGTACTTCCCGGGTGAACCAAAAATCTTGAACTATGAGCTTCGTTCAAAATCTCTTCTCTGATTTCTTGCACTAACGGAACCCAGATTCTACCTTCAAATCTTAGCAACCCTTCGCTATCGATTTTAAATTTAAGCTTCTCACTCTCAAGCACCCTTCTCCATATGTTATCACACTCCTCATCCTGGAGTTGTGCTTCTTTTACCTTGTCCACTAAAGTTGATTGGGTTTCCATCTGAAATAATTTTTCATTCGACTCTGCCGGACATTTCACCTCTAACTCCAACTGAGCCATTT
Organism: Aralia elata; assembly: GCA_034770075.1. Lineage (NCBI taxonomy): Eukaryota > Viridiplantae > Streptophyta > Magnoliopsida > Apiales > Araliaceae > Aralia > Aralia elata. The sequence goes on from CM068382.1 coordinate 52,978,037, forward strand.
CCGCTATGAGTTTCTCCTGAGCGGTTAACAAAGATAACTTCTCCCTACCCTTCCTGCTCAAAGCGTCGACAACCACATTAGCTTTCCCCGGATGGTATAGGATTTCACAATCGTAATTTTTGATCAATTCTATCCATCGTCTCTGACGCATATTAAAATCTTTCTGTGTGAAAATATACTTGAGACTTTTATGGTCTGTGTATATCTCACACTTCTCCCCATAGAGATAGTGCCTCCAAAATTTTAAAGCAAACACCACGGCTGCTAGCTCTAGATCATGGGTCGGATACCCTTTTTCATAATCTTTCAATTGACGTGAAGCATACGCGATAACCTTACCATTCTGCATAAGAACGCATCCTAGCCCCTTATGCGATGCGTCACTGTAAACCACAAAATTTCCTGTATTATCTAGTAAAGACAACACAGGTGCAGAACTCAAACGTCTCTTTAACTCCTGAAAACTTTCTTCGCATTTTTCGGTCCAAATGAACTTCACTGATTTCCTTGTCAAATTCGTCAACGGAGAGGCGATCATGGAGAAATCTTGAATAAAACGCCTATAATAACCCGCCAATCCCAAGAAACTCCTTACTTTTGACGGTGTTTTCGGCTGATCCCAATTCATCACAGCTTTCACTTTTGTCGGATCCACCGAAATCCCGTCTCTATCAATAACATGCCTAAGGAATTGGACACGCTCCAACCAAAATTCACATTTGGAGAATTTCACATATAATTTTTCCCTCCTTAACGCTTCCAAAGTCACCTTCAGGTGTTCCACATGCTCTTCCTGAGTTTTGGAGTATACCAGAATATCGTCTATGAATACCACTATGAATTTATCCAAAAATGGCTTGAACACTCTATTCATTAAATCCATAAACGCTGCAGGTACGTTTGTTAGACCAAATGACATAACTAAAAACTCGTAGTGGCCATATCTAGTTCGGAATGCTGTCTTTGGTATGTTTTCCTTTCTCACCTTCGGTTGATGGTACCCACTTCGCAGATCTATTTTCGAAAAATATCTCGCTCCCTTCAGCTGATCGAACAGGTCATCGATCCTTGGCAACGAATATTTGTTTTTAATCGTGACCTTGTTCAATTCTCTATAATCAATGCAAAGACGCATTGATCCGTCTTTTTTCTTAACAAATAATACCGGCGCTCCCCACGACGAAACGCTTGGTTGAATATACTTCTTGTCTAGCAGCTCTTGCAGTTGCACCATCAACTCCTTTAACTCTATTGGAGCCATTCGGTACGGGGCTTTTGATATAGGGGCTGTTCCCGGTGCTAGATCAATTACAAATTCAATTTTCCTATCTGGTGGTAGTCCTGGCAAATCATCAGGAAACACATCCGCAAAATCCCTAACTACCAGTATCTCCTCCAGCTTTGCACCTATCTTTCGTGTATCAACTATGTAGGCTAGATATCCTACACATCCTTGCCTCAACATCTTCCTGGCTTACATCATCGTCAGACAACTCGCTTGTCTAGGCGACTTGCTGCCATAAAACACTACCTTTGACGGAGTCATAAGGTTTACACACTTCTTTTGGCAATCAATAATTGCCCCATGATTGAACAACCAATCCATTCCTAGAATAACGTCAAACTCCCTAAGTTGAATTGGGATTAAGTTCACTGTCATCTCATGACCCTTAATATCTACTCGACAGTTCTTGTGTATAAACTTAACAAGAATCACTTCCTTATTCGCAATTTCTATGTTCATAGGGTAATCTAGCTCTTCCTGTTGTAACTCTAATTTTCTACCAAAATTATCGGATATAAAGGAACACGTAGCACCCGAATCAAATAATACGTAAGCATTTACATTATTGACCGGAATGATACCTGACACCACATCCTTTGACTGCACAGCATCCTGCACCGTCATGTTGAATGTTCAGGCGGTAGGTTGATTAGATGGCATCGGTCCAGTGATAGTTAAGTTGCCTCCACTACTGTTTCCCTTTCCTCCGCTTGCTCCTCCTGAAGCTTTCTTAGGGCAATCTCGAGCAAACTGATCCTTCGATCCACAAGTGAAACATGCACTTTTTTTCGGACTGGGGCAATTTGGCGCAATGTGACCCTCTTGACCACAATTAAAGCATACCCTTCTGCCCTTCAAGCAAACACCCACGTGATTCTTCCCGCAATTGCTGCATGCCTCCACCTTCTTCTTCTGATTTCCCTGCTGACTTCCCACAGAAACGTTATCATTCCACTTTCTCTTCTGTCCACTGCCAATATGGCTGCCACTTGCTTTATTCTCATTTTCATTCTTCTTCTTCTTTTACTCCTGATTGTACTTAGACAGAGCATCACTACCTCCTTCGGCGATAATCGCCTTCTCAAGCACTGCTACAAACGAATTCAATTGGAACATCAAAACCTGACTAAATAACCAGGGCTTCAGTCCCTGCTCAAACCTTCTAGCCTTTCTCTCATCCGTATTGACTTGATATGGCGCAAACCTCGCCAACTTATTAAATCTCGCAGCATATTCAGGCACCGTCATCGTACCCTGCTTTAACTCCAGAAATTGCACCTCTATTTGATTCTGCGCACTCGCCGAAAAATAAGTTTCGAAAAACATCTCTTTGAATCTTTCCCACAGAATTACCCCTTGACCACCCCGAGTTTTGTTAGCTTTCCACCAATAGCTAGCTTCTAATTTCAACATAAATGTCGCAAACGCAGTCTTTTGGTCCTCGCTGACCCTAGCGACGTCAAAAACTTTTTCAATCTCCATGATCCATGTTTGGGCTTCAATTGGATTCATAGACCCTTGAAATTATGGGGGTCCAACAGCCTTGAAATCTTTGAAGGTTGTGGCCTGAACTTGAGGTTGATTCGCAAATGCTCCCGTTAACAAATCCAACAACTGTTGCATTAGATTAGCGTTGGTTTCGTCATTGTTGTTTGTAGATCCCTCAGGAGTCTGTTGACGTGTTGGTCTTCTTCTTGGCGGCATCTTACTGTTAAGAATTTGCGCCATTAGATTATTGCTCAATTACTTAAACATTTAAGTTCTAACTTAAACATTCATAAACAACATTTAGCACATAACACATCTGATAAACTCCCGTATTTTATTCATTTACTGATTCAAAACATAACATAGATAGCATCATAGTTATTTACATCATCTATCCTTAATTCATAATATTTCAGGATTACATCATCATATTCCTCTATTTATCTCATTTGAGATTTACATCATATTAGTCCTCTTAGAAAAACAACTTATTATTACTGCTATTTGTGACCTACAACGACATTCCACGTCGCACGGCTTCTTCGCGCTCTTGCTTTATGATACGAATCATCGTCCTACGATCCATCACGTACCACGGTAAATCCTCGAACTGAGTTGGGTAATGATAAACCCGATCCTGAGCTCTATCCATCGCTGTGTAGAAAACATGCTCCATCTCATCCATCTTAGCGTTCTTTGACTACATCTCATCCTCCATAAGGTCTGCATGATCAGCAGCCTTCATCCATACATCCTCAGCTCTGGCACGCTTTGCAGACTCTTCTCTCAGCTCACTCTTCAGTTTCTCCACCTCAGCTGATAACTCCTCCTTTTGGCTCTCTGCCTGAACCAACTTCCACTCCACGTCCCCAAGACGTATGTCAAGCTCCTCAATCTCGTTATTCTTCTGTTCTATGGTGGTCTGATGATCTGCCACCTGCTCCTCCAACTCCTCCACCATACCCTGCAACTCTATGTTGTGATCATACACCTGCTCATACATCTGAACACCTAAGGAAGATAATGGTATCTCCTCAGGGTCTTGAAAGTAGTATGCACACAAGCCAATCATATTTAATATGATGTAGCATATACTTTGTAATCTTATTCGGTTATTAAAGGCATTTTATATTATCTACATAGTGTTGTTATATTAAATGTGATAAACCCATAGTTTTGAGCATTGCTTTTAGAATCATGATGGTGATCATGCTAATGAGATCTAAATTCTAGATAGCTCACAAACTAAAATCGTTCCTAATCGTTGGATTAATAAAAAGGGGATTAGTGAATCCGGATAGATTAGTACATACGTTGCTTGCTTTTAAGAAGAGGATGATTGATCTCATAATCATTTGTGTGGAGACACTAAAGCAAGTATGTAGGTGCTTATTGGAGAATAAGTTCACTGAACATGGCTCGCTAAGGAATACCTAATGGAGTTTTACTCGCCTGTCAATAGGAATTCCTCTAGTGATAGTAGTACAAGTGATCCTTGGACTTGAGATCATCATAATATCTTCTGTATGATGAGTTATACTTTGACATGTCCCTTAAGACCTTTAGGGTATAACAAAGGGTATGATTGGGTATAATAAGTTGTACATGGAGATAGGTGAATGATCAACAAAGAATCTATCACGTCTAGTAAAAGATGTGAATGTCCTATGTGATTCGATAAATGACAACTCAGTAGTCCTTGGCCAATGCAGAATGAAATTAGAAAAGAGTTTCTAATTTGCATTATTTAGAGTTGTGCATTTGAGAATCGAAATACATATAATTAAATAAAATAAGACTTGACAGTAATTCCATGTCTTATATTTAATTGGGACATTGAATGGTAAAAGGATTGAATTGTACGGTAACTATGCACTGAAAGGTTCTTTTATGATTAATATTGAAATCTATATTATCTGGAAAGTCGTTGATCGCTAAGGGGGCATACCCTTATTGTAGAATAAATATTATTTATTTAAATAAATTAAATAGTTTAATTTATTTATTTAAATAAGATTAGAATTGTTCTAATTGATTTATTCACAATCGGTTTAATATGGAGAACCTAAAGGGTCACACCGCAAAAGGAAAATATTTATTTAAGAAGTAAATGACATAATTGTAATAATGAGTTAAGTGTATTTAATTTAGTCTATGGAGATAGAATAAATTAAATAGCTTAATATTTATTATTTAATATTTTAGAAATATTAAATATAAATTAATAAGAGGAGTCTTATTATTATTATTACTATTACTATTATTTAATTCCTAATAGGGATTGTGAATTAATTAATAGAAGTACTCTCACATGAATTCCTAATTGGATTAGGAATTTAATTTAATTAAAGGAGTTTAATTAGAATAGAAACCCTAATCCTAAATAGTTTATGGAAGGGTTTTCCTACATCTATAAATAAGAGAAGTCTTATCATAGATTAGGGTTACACACTCTTGCATAAGAATTGTAGAGAGTACTTACAATTTCTATAGAGATAGAAACTAGGATTTTGCCAACACCCATCTTCTTGAACAAGTATTATTCCTTGGTGGATCACCTCTAGAGGCCAAACACTTGGGTGGATAACGTTGATCAAAGGAAGGAATTTAATCGGTGGAATTCAAGGAGAACGCGAAGGAATTGGAGGTGAACTTGTACCTGAGGAAGCTAGAATTCTACAAGGGTATAATTCTTATTCTCCATTTCTTTCATTTAATTAATAATTGTGCATAAAGAAAGATCATGGTGATGGTTTGTATTAAATTTTAAAATATGATTTTATCGCGCTTCCGCTTTATTAATGTAATTTGATTACATGCTCGCGTTATACAAACCTAACAGTGGTATCAAGAGCCAAACTTTATGCGAATTATTAATTGTTTTGATTCTGTATATACATTGATATGTGTTTAGAACAATTTAATTGGGCATAATTATTTGTGTAAAATTATTTTATTTATTTTATTCAAATTTTTTGTAAATTAAAATAAAGGAGTTTATTTTGATTTGGAATTTGATTAAAAATAAAGGAGTTTATTTTTATTCAAAAAAAATTGGATAAATTAAAATAAAGAAGTTTATTTTGATTTGGAATTTGATTAAAAATAAAGGAGTTTATTTTATTCAAAATTGGATAAATTAAAATAAAAGAGTTTATTTTGATTTGGAACATGATTAAAATAAAGAAGTTTATTTTAATTGAAATTGGATTTTATGATAACTAATTAGAGTTGGAATTGGATTCCATGATAACTAATTGGAGTTGAAATTGGATTTTATACTAACTAATATTGCCCATTAAATGATATCAATGCATATATGGAATGGTTTTATTATTCATGGGATGAATGTTATTTATTGATACATATAGAGATATGTATGCTAATAAATAGGGATTGATTATGGACTATTGACCAATGTGTGATTGGATTTATTTTAGTAGATGCTTGAATGTATGGGTTTTTATAAATGGGGTCTGCGTACCTCGTCTTCTCTAATTTTTTCTTAATGTAAATTCTATCTCCCTCCTATGTACTTCCCCTTGACTGCTGATCAAGGTTTCTATTTATTGTAAATAGTTTTTGTAATAGGACTAGTTAGAATTAATTTTGAAGAATTGGAGACAAAGGAGCAAGGAGCGCTTGAAGACCCGTTTGTAATGGAGCCCGGGTTCAAATGTAATAGTTATATTTAAATTTAATTCATGCACCCTAGGTTTGACCTTTTGGTTCACTTGGTGGCTCTAGTGAACCAAACTAGAATAAAAGTCCATAATCAATCCGGGTAGAATATAGTATTCTATACGTGCATGCTTACTATATATATATATTATATATTATGCAACATGCTTCGCATGTAAAATAATATGATGCGTATTTTATATATATATGTGCATGCGCGCTAAACAAGATGAGACTAATAATAATAAATCCCTCAAGAAATCATATTAAGTCCTAAGCGTTCAAAGATACTTGGAATATCGAACGTCGCCTTCTAGCATGGTAAAATAATAGAGTATTAAATATTTAATATGAGTTTGTTGTGTCACCACAAGGCAAGTATTAAATATTTAAGATGTTGTCTTACTACATTTGATGCTTATAAATAGACTGAACGATGCTGTTTTGTTGTGTCACCACAAGGATAGTGTTTTTCTTTCAAATATATGGAAGTGCTACGATGGACTTAACTTGGATAATTTTGATTCGGATGTGTCACCACTTGATCAAAATAATCTAAGAGGCAAAATACAAGGAATTACATAGAGATGTAATTGACAATAGTTGTCTATCTATTTATTTATATATCGTTTGTTATGGCACCACAAGGCTATATACATTTGAAATGAGATCCTTATTCTCACTAGCAGACCTTTAATTAGATTTGTCGAACTATATATTGAGGGTAATATAGTTTGATGAAAAAGTGAGAGATACCAATTTAAAATAAAGACCTAATTTATTTTGGTAATTAATTAAATGAATGTATGCTAAAGTGTTGTTAAATTACAAATTCATTTTACAGAATTTTACAATGTCTAATTCACTATCACTGCGTAGCATATTAGATGCTAATTAATCGGACCGAATTACACGGACTGGTTAAGGAATCTGAGAATAGTTCTTAAGGCTGAAAGCTATCTTATATCCTTAATATGCATATGCCTGCAATAGTTGTAGACAATGCCTTTGAGGAAGAGATTGCTACTTTTAGAAAGTGGCAAGATGATGCACAGTTGGCTCAATGCATCATGCTTGGATCCATGAGTAACGAGCTTCAGCATCAGCATGATACTATGGATGCTCTTACTGTACTCCTGCACCTTCAAGGAGTTGAATGGTGATGAAAGTAGGACTGCTAGATATTAGATATCTAAAGACCTCTTCCAATCTAGAATAATCGATGACACTACAGTATAGACAAATGTCCTAAAAATGATCAATCTGATTGAACAATTGGGACAATTGGGTTTTGTATTGGATGAAGAGTTGATCCAAGATTTGATCTTGCAATCACTCCCAGACTCTTTCTCACAATTTGTTGTGAATTTTCCACATGAACAAGCTATATGTCAACCTGCATGAGTTGCTTAAACACGTTGAAAACTGTAAAGAGTCACTTTCTAACCAAGAAAGACCAAGTCTTACTAGTAGATGATTCTTCCAGGAAGCGAAAGAGGGCCAAATGATCTTCTTAAAAGAAGAACAATTCAAAGAAGGTATAAGGAAAGGTAATAACTAAGGACACTAAGAACAAAACTGATGCAGATAGCAAAGGAGTTTGCTTCCACTGCAATAAGCCTGGATATTGGAAAGGAAACTGTAAGGAGAATCTTGCAGAGGCTAACCAGAAGAAGCTTAGTGAAGCTTCGGTTACAGATATAGGTTTGTTCATCATTGAAATAAATCTTTTTTGTAAGTCAAGGTTCTACTTGGGTATTGGATACCGGCTATAGTTTTCACGTATGCAATCCAATATAGAGACTAAGTAGAAGTAAAAAGCTAAACAAAGAGTAAGTAATCTTACGTGCGGAGAATTGAGTAATGGTTGCTACATTAGCCGTAGGAACTTATAGTTTAGCGTTGCCTATGGGCAAGTCTGTTAAGTTAATAATTTGTTATTATGTTCCAGTTCTCTTAAGAAACATTATTACTTCCGTTGTTGGACAAGGAAGGTTCTGGTATTATATTTAAGAACAATTGTTGTCCTATTTATAATGATAATGTTTTATTTGAAACTGGAAGATCATTTGATGGACTTTGTAAACTTGACCTACATGAAATATAATTATGCAAATTGAACAAACTAGTAAAAGAAAAGGAAATGATCATTCAAAGAGTTGAATATATGTATTTGATGAAATACAAGTCTGAATCATTTGAAAGGTTCAAAGAATTCAGAAGTGAAACAAATTGACAAAGTATTAAGATTCTTTGATCAGATCGAGGAAGGAATACTTGTGCAATAAGTTTCTAGATCATCTCAAAATGGTATTTTTCTTATAATGGACGTTTCATGATACGCAATAATTGATTGGTGTATCTAAAAAGGAAAATTGTACCATGTAGAATATGGTGCGGTCTATAATGATTTTACCGACATTCTAGTATCCTTCTGGGGTTATGCCCTAGAAACGGCTGCATATCTACAAAATAAGGTAACCTCAAAATTCGGTCCCAAGATTCCATTAAAGTTATGGATAGGGAGGATTTCTAATCTTAAGTATGTTAAGATAAGGGGTTGTCCAACTTATGTAAAAAGGTTTTAAAAGATAAGTTTGGGACAAAATCTGACAAGTGCAGAGTTGTGGGATATCTTAAAGAAAGTTTAGGGTATTATTACTATAATCCTACACGCTACCTTCTTGGATAAAAGGTGTTTATCATTGAAGGAGCTAGTGGGAGGGTAATAGATCTTGAAAGAGTTCAAGAACCACAAAGCACTATTAGTCAAATCGAGGGACCTGTAGATAGACCTATTGTACCACAACCGAATCGTAAATCTGGAAGAGCACCGAAGATACCTAGGAGGTATGGATTCATCATAGAGGATGATGATGAGGTACGCATCATAGAGGATGATGATCCAGTTATATACGATGAGGCTATGAGTAGAAGACACTCAGAGAAATGGCAGATGGCCATAAAATCCGAAATGGACTCCATGTATGAGAACCAAGTATAGACTCCGGTTACTCCACCGAAAGGCATAGTGCCTAGAGGGTGTAAATGGGTCTTTAAGAGAAAGACTAGGGCAATTGGCAAGGTAAAGACCTATGAGACCAGACCTATTTAAAATGTTTCAAATAAAGTCAAAGAGTTGACTGTGATAAAACCTTATTACCAGGTAATGCTCAAGTCCAATTGGATTTTGCTTGTGATTGCAGCTTATTACGAAATCTGGCAAAATGGATGTGGAGACATCCTTCTTCAATGAAGACTTGAGGAGAATGTATGTATGATACAGCTAGAGGAATTTGTTTCAAAGGTTGAAGCAAATCCTGTTTTAAGGTTCGATGATCCATTTATGGATTGAAGCAAGCTTCTCAAAGATGGAACATTCGTTTTGATGAGACAATCAAAAGAGTTTGATTTTATCAAAAACGAGAATGAACCTAGTGTGTACAAAAGGGTCAGTGGGAGCACTGTGACATTCCTAGTATTATATGTTGATATATTACTGATCAGGAATGACACACCAATGCTACAATTAGTAAAGATAAAATTTTCTAAACATTCCTCCATGAATAACTTGGGAGGAGCATCCTATAAATTGGGGATATAAATCTATATAGATAGATTTAAAAGGATGTTCGGCTTAACCCAATGAACGTATATTCATTCGATGCTAAAGGCGTTTAGCATGGCAAACTCCAAGAGAGGTCTCATGATGATGAGCCATGGAGTGAATCTCTATAAAATTGTCTCCAATTTAAAGAGAGATCGCATGAGTTACTATCATGTATGCAATGAATATACAAGGCCTAATGTTGATTAGTCATATTCTGGAGAAGATCACTATAAGACAGTGATAAACATCTTAAGTACTTAACCGATATTGAAGATGTGATCATGATTCATGGTAGGTCTTAATTAAAACTAGAGGGCTAAACAGACTCAAGTTTTTCAGACTGACCAAGACGATAACAAATCCACTTTAGGGTAAATTGTTACCTTGAATGGTGGTGCAGTGAATTGAAAGGTTCCAAAATAGCAAAGAGTGGCTGATTTAGTGATAAAGACAAAGTATATAGTTGTAAGTGAAGCTGCAAGTTGATTGTTTGGATGAAAAGTTCATCACATAACTAGGAATAGTTCCTAAGTCTCATCTTGGATTCAAACATGTGTTGCAGCACTTTCATTTGATTAGAGGAATCATTGAAAGAAGAAAAGTCACTATAGAGATAGTGGACTCTCAAGAACAACATTACATATCCATTTATTGAAGCTTTATCCAAACGACAGGATGATCGTCACTTAGAGAAGAAGGGTATTAGATACCATGACAATTGGCTTTAGTGCAAGTGGGAGATTGAAAGTAGTATGCACACAAGCCAATCATATTTAATATGATGTAGCATATACTTTGTAATCTTATTCGGTTATTAAAGGCATTTTATATTATCTACATAGTGCTGTTATATTAAATGTAAAAAACCCATAATTTTGAGCATTGCTTTTAGAATCATGATGGTGATCATGCTAATGAGATCTAAATTCTAGATAGCTCACAAACTAAAATCATTCCTAATCGTTGGATTACTAAAAATGGGATTAGTGAATCCGGATAGATTAGTACATACGTTGCTTGCTCTTAAGAAGAGGATGATTGATCTCATAATCATTTGTGTGGAGACACTAAAGCAAGTATGTAGGTGCTTATTGGAGAATAAGTTCACTGAACGTGGCTCGCTAAGGAATACCTAATGGAGTTTTACTCGCCTGTCAATAGAAATTCCTCTAGTGATAGTAGTACAAGTGATCCTTGGACTTGAGATCATCATAGTATCTTGTGTATGATGAGTTATACTTTGACATGTCCCTTAAGACCTTTAGGGTATAACAAAGGGTATGATTGGGTATAATAAGTTGTACATGGAGATAGGTGAATGATCAACAAAGAATCTACCACGTCTAGTAAAAGATGTGAATGTCCTATGTGATTCGATAAATGACAACTCAGTAGTCCTTAGCCAAGGCAGAATGAAATTAGAAAAGAGTTTCTAATTTGCATTATTTAGAGTTGTGCATTTGAGAATCGAAATACATATAATTAAATAAAATAAGACTTGACAGTAATTCCATGTCTTATATTTAATTAGGACATTGAATGGTAGAAGGATTGAATTGTACGGTAACTATGCACTGAAAGGTTCTTTTATGATTAATGTTGAAATCTATATTATTTGGAAAGTCGTTAATCGCTAAGGGGGCTTACCTTTATTGTAGAATAAATATTATTTATTTAAATAAATTAAATAGTTTAATTTATTTATTTAAATAAGATTAGAATTGTTCTAATTGATTTATTCACAACCGGTTTAATATGGAGAACCTAAAGGGTCACACCGCAAAAGGAAAATATTTATTTAAGAAGTAAATGGCATAATTGTAATAATGAGTTAAGTGTATTTAATTTAGTCTATAGAGATAGAATAAATTAAATAGCTTAATATTTATTATTTAATATTTTAGAAATATTAAATATAAATTAATAAGAGGAGTCTTATTATTATTATTACTATTACTATTATTTAATTCCTAATAGGGATTCAGAATTAATTACTAGAAGTACTCTCACATGAATTCCTAATTGGATTAGGAGTTAATTTAATTAAAGGAGTTTAATTAGAATAGAAACCCTAATCCTAAATAGTTTATGGAAGGGTTTTCCTACATCTATAAATAAGAGAAGTCTTATCATAGATTAGGGTTGCACACTCTTGCATAAGAATTGTAGAGAGTACTTACAATTTTTATAGAGATAGAAACTAGGGTTTTGCCAACACCCATCTTCTTGAACAAGTATTATTCCTTGGTGGATCACCTCTAGAGGCCAAACACTTGGGTGGCTAACGTTGATCAAAGGAAGGAATTTAATCGGTAAAATTCAAGGAGCACGCGAAGGAATTGGAGGTGAACTTGTACCTGAGGAAGCTAGAATTCTATAAGGGTATAATTCTTATTCTCCATCTCTTTCGTTTAATTAATAATTGTGCATAAAGAAAGATCATGGTGATGGTTTGTATAAAATTTTAAAATATGATTTTATCGCGCTTCCGCTTTATTAATGTAATTTGATTGCATGTTCGCTTTATACAAACCGAAAAGGTCTTCCTCCTCCTCAATCTCCTCAGGCTCCTCCTGAGGATCAGTCTCAGGCTCGTACTCAGGACCTACAACTGTGATCAATGGGGATGACTCCCTCTGCACTAGCTGCTCCCGGTCGACATGAACATCTCGGAACTCCTCCTCCCTAGCCTGACTGGATCCTCCTATGTCAGTTATCCTGTCACCAAAATTTTAAGTTTAATTACTACTCGATACTACTCGCGAGCATACAAGATATATCACATAAGTTATAGCGCATAAAGTTTTTTTTATCTTTAATGAATTCCTTAATTCATTCCCTAGAACTCGATAAGAGTTTTAACACCACTAGATTTTCGTTTCTTAACAAGGCTAACTCCTAAGGTTCCCCACCTAAGGTTCTTAACCTACAGCTTTGATACCAACCTGTGACACCCCCAAATCCAGGAACTTCAATTCCTCAAATTTGGTGTTCACTATTCCATACATTTATGACTAACTACCCATGATAAAAGATAATGTAATTAAACTGAATAAACCATCTTCCCATAAAAGGGGTACAACTTAAATCTTTTAAGTAAACAAATCCTAGGTCAACTAACCTTTATTACATCATTGCGGAATTAAAACATAATATTAAATAAGTCTTGTTACATATATCCATCAAACTAATAACTGTTCGCCAACTACTTCTGCATCTTGCCTTTGCCCTTACTAGTGGACGGCTCATCTGATTTCTCTGTTTTAGCTGCAATGTTTAATGCAAGGGTAAGCAAACAATTGCCCACAAGTATGATAACAATAACATTTATATGATTAACGAAATAGATCTTAACTGAGGAGTAATAGTTTCTCTAAAATCAATCAACAACAAATCAAAGATCGGAAAGCTCAATAGAAAGCTTAGCCCAAGAACTGAATATTGATTCAAGATTAAAAGTGTATTTGAGGGTCATAAGACTTCAAACTATATCCTAGGTTAACAAGTATTTTTACCGTAACCTTTAACATTCATGTAGACTATGGACTATGCATCTCGTACTCCGGGGGATCAGCCCTTTGTACAATGTATTGTGCACAAACATTTTAATGCTGTTGCGTAGTTAATCCCCTATATTAGGGTTGTTCATCTCAGTTTGATTTCAGAATCCGCACCAAAAGAAACTTGGTTTGGAATAACTTCAAGGTATTCTAAGTCTCTGAAACGCTCATCAACTATGGACTAGCTGAATCAATAAGGGTTTGCTAGTCACTAAAGCATTTGATCAACAATAAAAATTGTACAATAGGATTTATGTTCAAAATTTGAATAACGATCAATAATCAAATAACAAATGACTAAAATAAAACATAAGCACTTGGCATGATAACAACCTTGCTTGAATAATAATAAGCTAAGGTTAATAAGCTTGCTCTATGCAAGTAAACTTGTTTTAGATGAAATAATAAGATTAAGGAAGGGAAAATTTGCTCAATGAAAATAGCGTATGAATCTTGCTCGAGTAAAAGTTAAGTTTAGAGAACTTGCTTTCAACGAAATAAAGAGGATAAGGATAGAAAAACTTGCCTCGTGCATAAATTACATATTAAAATTCACGTTCCTTAATCAACTTATACATTTTGAGTATAAAACGGTAACAATAATTAGTTACAGAATTATATACACTTTTAATAACCATTGCGGTATCTCATAAATCATTTAATATCTTAATCTAAGCCTTAAACGCACACATGGCCATATAATATAATCACAAAGAAAAGAAAAGGTTTTTTTTTATTTTCTGTTCCACCGCCGGGGCGGTGGATTCCTTCACAAAATAGCGTCGGGGCGAGGAATCTAGTTCAATTATGCCGCCGGGGCGACGAGACCGCCGGGGCGACAACACCAGTTCATTTCTACCGCCGGGGCGGTAGACTCGACTGTCACCTTCTACAGTTCGCGAACCAGTGCAACTTCAGACCAAATTTTCTAAATTCTATCATCCGATACATAAAATAAGCATACCCAGACGTCAAACATGATGTAAAATAATTACCCAACATGTTTCTAACAATTTTAACCATTATAAACACATAATCGATCAATTAATTCACTGTTCATGCTCTTTTTCTATACTTTGACACACTTAGTGAAATCAAACACTGTAAACTCGTTTCTAAACTATTTTGATCCGTTTAAGTTGCATTATTCTCGTTTCTTATCATATTAACACAATCAACAATCAATTTATAGATTAATATTCAAATTGAACATCAATTTTCATACATATAAGCCATACATGAAAGTGAAACTCTGTAAACCAAAAACTCTATTTTAAAGCATGCTTTCATGGATTAATTCCCTCAAATTGATTTACAAACATTATATAATCACTAGTATATGTATATTAATAATTACGACTAAGTAATTCATGCATTGAGCAAATAAATTTACATACAGAGAAGTGAAAACCATATATAGAGAATAAAACTTCTAACAAAATTTAAAAGAAATTATACCTTCAAGCTAAACGAATATGATTCCTTAGTTTTAGCAATCATCTCCCTTCTCCTTCTCAATCACAGAACTCTCACACTCTTAATTTTTTTTCCTCTAAACTCACAAAGCTCTGCTCTTTCTTCCTCAAACTAAAACAACTAATGAATTCTTAACGTAATTGGGTTTTAATTAGTTAGTTAAAAGAAACAAAGAGTTAGGCCATGTTTGGCTAACTCAAATGCAGAAAAATAGATTTTCAAAGGCCACAAGGCCTTGTTTGGTTGAACCAAAATAGAATAAATCATTTTTACCAACCAAGGGTCACAAGACCTTGTTTGGTTTAACTAAAATAAAAATCCTTTCCATTTATTTTAATAACCCATTATACTATATAGTTTAATTGTCACACTTGTCGCACTTTTAATTTAATTAAATCTATTATTAAATAAATCCAATTAAACCTTACTAATTTAATTATAACTTTTATTTGATCAATATCACTATACCAAATAAATTATTGTATTCAAATAAATCCTTTATTCAAATAAATCATTTATTCATCTAATTTAATTATTAAATTAAATTAGAATAGACACATCAAATTACATTTAAATTAAAATTATCATAATTACACTAAAATGAATTACGCCACAATAACTTTATCATTTATTTATTTATTTTTACTCAATAAATAAATTAACAAAAATATTTATTTAACTCAATAAATATTTTATTTATTCTCAAAAATTATATTCGTTACATCCTCCCCTCCTTAAATAATCCGAGCTTGTGTGATTGTTGCTTGGAATAGTCTAATTTCCTAGATCTTAATGTTGCAGTTATATTAAATCTAGATAGCTTGTTCTAGGTTGTATGATGGTTAGAATCTTGTGAAGAGCTTGTTTCATTGAGTGATAATCTAAAGCGAGTTTCGAGTAGCAGAGCTTGTTGTTACCTAGGGCTATTAATTTAATTGAAGGATAAATATTGCTATAATTATTTATTCTATTGTTGTAAAAAGGTGATACTGAACCGGAAGAACTAAAATCTTTAATTAATTGGTTATTCTAATCACTTTAAATTCTGTTCTTGTTAATTAGTGAAATCAAATTATAAACTCCCCCCTTTGGTAAACAAAGCATAAACTTAGACTAATCATTCTCTGTGGGATCGACTCTTACTTGCACTGCTACATTATTATCTTTCACAGTAAGGTTTTATTTTTGGTTGCTTGCGACAACACACCAGCGTGCACGACATGCAGTGTCGGCCAAGCCACGAGCAGCAGTAGCATGCACGAGCAGCAGATGGGCGCGGGCAGGCGCGCAGCGTGCGGATGGCAGCGAAGCAGGCAAGTGAGTGGCGGGCAGCAAGCGGACATCGCATAGGCGCGGGCGCGGAGTGTAGCAGGCGGGCAGCCAGGTAGGGCGCGGGCGCACGCGTGGGCGTGCGGTAACAAGCGTGCGCCAACCTGGGCATGGGCGCGCGCGCACCAACGCCGTCCTGAGTGCAATCTGACATATTTAAGTGCGATCTGAGCTGTAATTTGTTCGAGCTTGGCTACGGTTTCTTAAAGGAGGCTATTTATATTCTCTTCAGAGCTTCATATCAGCTATCTATAGATAGGGAGGCTACATATTACACACAAGAACGTGCCAAGGGCTGAAAATTAGTGCAAAAGCAATCCAAAGGCCAAGGAACACCAACGACTGAGCGAATTGTTGCAACCATTAGAGATTCCAAAGTGGAAGTGGGCGCACATCACCATGGACTTTGTGGTGGGTCTGCCACCGACACAAAAGGGTCTAGACGCAATCTGGGTAATTGTAGATCGTCTGACTAAGTCTGCTCATTTTCTACCAATTAAGATTAGGTACAATCTGGAGCAGTTAGCAAAGCTATATTCGAAAGAAATTGTATCACGACATGGAGTGTCGATATCTATTGTGTCCGACAGAGATCCACGCTTCACGTCAAATTTCTGGAGGAGTTTACAGGATAGAATAGGAACACAATTGAGGTTGAGTACAACGTATCATCCTCAAACTGATGGCCAGAGCGAGTGAACAATTCAGACTTTGGAGGATATGCTCTGAGCAGTCGTGATGGACTTAAAGGGCAGCTGGGATGATCACTTGCCACATGTAGAGTTCGTTTACAACAATAGTTATCACGCTAGTATTGGTATGCCACCGTACGAAGCACTATATGGTAGAAGGTGTCGAACACCGTTGTGCTGGGACGAGGTAGGCAAGCGAAGACTGCTGGGACCTGAGATAGTGCAACAGATAGCAGATACGGTGAAGCTGATCAGGAACTGCCTGGTAGCAGCCCAGGACTGTTAGAAAAAGTACGCTGATCTACATCATAAGGAACGAGACTTCGAAGTAGGTAGTTTTGTGTTTTTAAAGGTATCTCCATGGAAAGGGAAGATCCGTTTTGGAAAGAAAGGAAAGTTAAGCCCTAGGTTCATAGGACCGTTCAAGATTTTGAGACGAGTCGGTGAAGTGGCGTATGAGGTAGCGTTACCTCCTAAACTTGAGCACATTCACAATGTGTTTCATGTGTCAGTGTTGCGGACATACAAACCAGACTACAAACATGTCATCTCTTATGAGCCGATTCAAGTAGAGAAAGACCTATCATATGAAGAAATCCCCGTCCAGATACTTGATAAGAAAGAACAGACGTTGAGGAATAAGATCATTCATTCGGTCAAGGTACTTTGGAGGAATCACGCAGTTGAAGAAGCTACGTGGGAGCTAGAGGAAAAGATGATAGCGAATTACTCGCATCTTTTTGAGTGACCTTATGTTGTAATTCCGGGGACGAAATTCTTATAAGGGGAGTGGATGTAATGACCGCAAATTTTCGGATAATTCAAATATTTATTATTCATGGTATGAATTACTTGAACCAATTTGTGTTTGGTGTAATAGTTGGGAATAGATATTTAATTAAATTAAAGGGAGTCTCGATAATAGAATTATTAAATTAGTGGACTACCCTAAGTTGTTTAATATCTATTAATTGATAAATGAGTAATTATTAAATATTTAATTACTTTAAATATAGTAAATTAATTAATATCACTATTAATTTATGAGAATAATGTGAAATACGATTAATAATATTTAATAGTCCATTTAGTAAAATAAACACTAATTGACTAGTTTAATTTATTTAATTAACCAAGCCAATTAATTAATTGGTCATGGACTTGGGTAATTAACATGCTAGCCCAACTGGTTGAAACCTTAATCCAAACCAGTCATTGCCAATCGAGTTAGTAAGCCAAGTGGATTAGCCCAATAACAGGTTACTGGTATAGTGGGATAGGTTTATTCAAAAAAAATAAAATCCCAGAGCATGCGCCGAGCTAGGCCAATGGCTTACCCCCTATCTTACGTGCACGGGTTATCAGCTAAGTGCAGAGGGTATGGTTCGGACAAGGCTTTTCCACCTACTCCGTTTTAACTAATGGATACTACCATTGGGTATTGAGTTTGCAATCGGAGTAATATCAGCGACTGGTCAATAATTTGGTTATAAATAAGGACCTCCGACTCCTCCTTCGGTGATCCTAAGTTGTGAAATTCACTGATAGAGGGATTGAGAGCTTAGGAAGGAAGGGCAATCTGAAGGGAGGGAGTTGGCAGACGAATGATCTCTGACTATATCATTCACTACAAAAAGAGGAGAAGAACTGCGTCTAAGTCTAGTAGAAGGTAAGCATTTTCCTGTTACAGTAGACATTGTTACGAATGCTCTACATTGTGCTTGAAATTAATTACTCCAAATAGGCGTTTAAAACTTATCATTAAAGGTAATAAGGGACTAATGTTGAGTTATGCATACTTGGTAAATATTACTAATCTTAAAAATTCAAAGAAAACTGCTGAAAACAATTAAGGAAGACGACTCTGAGCCATCACGCCACAGCGGCAACAAGTGACGACGCAGCGTCACCATGGAAAGGTCAGGACGCCGCAGCGTCATGAACAAGGGGCCTGACGTCGCAGCGTCGGTCTTGCTATGAGGTTTGGCATTGTAGCATCAAGGCCGTGTTGCTGGCCGGGTTGGCTCGGACCGGGTCGGTTCGTGCAATTTAAATATTAATAATTTTAAATTCTGAAAATAAATAAGGATTAATAATTAGTTAACTATTATTTAATCAATATTAAATAATAATAATGTACAAATATAATTAAATTAATTAATTATTATTTAACTAATATTAAATAATAAATAAGGATAAATAATTAGATATTATTTAATTAATGTTAAATAATGACCAAAGACAAATACACAAATGAATTAATTTATTATTGATGTTAAATGATGAATAAGGATAATTAGTTGATTATTATTTGATTAATATTAGATAATCATTAAGCGAACGAGGTTAATAGTGGAATTAATTATTATTGTATTAATTGTGAATAATAAATAAACATAGTTAGTTATTATTTATAACTATAGACAGTTAATTGATTACTATTTAATTAAGATTAAATAGTAATTAAATGAAGATATAGTTAATAAAATAAAGAGAAGTTAGAGGACGCATGAATTTAAACAATTATAATAAATTGTTTAAAGGTTTAATCAGTATTTAACACTTAAGAAAATACTATTAATCGAATACCTAAGGTTCATTGATGTCTTATAGAATTACTGATAGTTTATTAAACTATGTGTGCTATGTGGTTGACTTTTGTGCCGAATAAATAGCATACGTAAGCGTATTCATATGCAATTATACACAGTGCTAATTAATAGACCAACGTTGTTAATGTTAGGTCCATTAAAGAGAGTCGTATAAAGCTAGATTATTTGTAGCTGATCAAACAGGCAAGTTCCATCTTACTCAACTTTTACATTGAGCAAGTTCCTTAACCCTACTCAAATTATATTCGAGCAAGATATTACTGTATTACAAGTTATTTATTTAAGCTTGAACCTTATTTCCAAGCATGCCTTAAGTGGTTTCATTACTTTATAATTATTCTACATCAATGATATTTATTGATACAAGCATTTGGTGCACTGGAGTCCGTACAATCTTGGACTTGTACATTATTCAAAGTTCTATAAATCATGAAATGTTTAAGATTAAGTATGAACCTTAGTTCGGTCACACAATTGCATGAGATTTTATAAAAGCTATCCAGGTCAATTGATTGTATAGATTCTTAGACTGAAGTGAACACCCCTTTTATTATAGGTGAGTACCCCACGTATCTAAATGTAAGATACAAGAACAGAAATTAAATGTTATGCATACACATAGTGTCCTAGAGGTTGATCCCCTCGAGTACGTATTTCTGAGCCAGTAACTAAATGATCAATTAGCTATTGATTCTATTGGAAGTGTATTGTTCATGGTCTATATTGACTATCGTTTATTTTAAAAGCAGTTATTATTCTTGCTTCCGTTATTCTTACCGTTGAATCATTTCCAGATATCTCTTTCATTCATGATATATATCATTTCTTGCCATTATTTAAACTTGCTGAGCAAACTAGTTGCTCACCCTTGTTATATCATGAACCTTATTGTAGTTAAGCCCGAGACCTCAGGAAAAGACAAGGGCAAGGAAAAGATGAAGTATTAGTCTCCTGGTGTCTGTATTTTGTTTCAGGCGTAGTTAAGGATTTTCTATTGTTATTTGAACCCTAAAGTACTATACTAGGGTAAATTTGTATTCTTGTATTAAGGTTTTCGTATCTTGGGACTAGTAACACCTTTTAAATGAACGACATACGTTTATTTTCTTCCGCATTTAGTTATTGTATGTTGTTAGAGGTAAATAATTGTATTGGATCGTGATGACCAGATTCGGGTGGTTGAGACCCGAATTTGGGGGCGTCACATGTTGATATCAGTGTTGTAGGTTATAAATGTTAGGATTGCGAAACCTAGGTTATAACCTTAGTATTAAACTCGTATTGAGTGCATTAGGAGATAAATCAAGGAGATTTATCATATTTGGTATTTTGATGAATTGAGGAATTCATTAAGTCGAGTAGTACCCAATGAAATATAATTTCATTCCTTCAATGAATATATTTTATTGCTGTACTAATGTCAGTTTGTGTGTTTGTAGGATGGCTGCCGTAGGAGAAACCAGTGGAGTTCGGGAGGAGGAGGTATTCACTGACATACTCGTTGTTATGGAGCAGCTAGTAGGCTATGCACACGTTGCCCCAGTAGTACCATTGAGTGGGTCCGGGTCAGAGGAGGACTAGTTGATGGATTTAGTAGGGCCTGTCATGGGCGGAGTGTGGAGATCCGGCAGTCAGGACAAGGATGATGAGTCCAAGGAGGACCCAACTGATATAGAAATAGGAGGAGACTATGATGATGGTACCCGAGGAGGGATCTCTGGCATTCCACACCCTACAAAATGACTTACTCGGAGACTATGCCAATCACATAATAGAGTAGGAGCAGATTATCGAGCAGCAGAATGCTCGTATTGCACACTTAGAGGAGGAGAATTCCGTCCATCAGGAGATGGAAGAGCGGTATAAGGCAGAGGCGTACTCACTACAGTTCCAGATAGTTGAGCTAAAGGCACAGATTCAGCAGTTGGAGAATGTTACACCCCACTTAAACCCCACAGTACATCAGCTGATGTTGCAAAACAGTCAGCTGAGGCAAGTATTAGAACAGTCAAATGCCAGAGAGGTGGAGCTGTAGTCAGTTCTACAGACCGTCAGGGCTGAGCGAAACTTAGAGTAGGCAGACAGGATTCGGGTGCAGGAGTTTTGGATTCGCATAGCTACAAGGGTGGATGTGCTAGAGGGAGAGGTTTGAGATGGATCCGCCAGGATCGATACCCTAGAGTATGTCATATATACGAGAGTGGCCAGACTGCAGGACCGGGTTGGAAGATACCCTCGGGAGGAGGGCAGTAGTCGGCACATGATCAGACGCCGGATGGTTGATCGGTTAGCTCGACATGCACTCCATCGGGTAGTTTGCCGTAGCAGGCATTGATTGTTAGTTCAGTACCCTTGTGTCTACCTGGTCGTTGTAGTGAATCCCACATTTGTTTAATAGGGACAGATTTATGTTAAAAATTTTGGTGCTTTGTCGTATGTATAGAATGGTAGTCGACCCCAACTTTTGTTCTGGTAAAGGGGGCAGGTAGTAGTAAATCCTCACCTTTTGCTTAATAGAGGATAGTTAGCAGTAGACGGTTTATGCCATCGAGCATTTATAGTAGTATGCCAAATGTTAAGTCAGTCTGTATTAAAACATTGGTATATGAATATAAATACAATTGTTTCCTTTTAAATCAAATATGTTTGATAGATGCTTTTACGATTGAATGTTGACTTAACCGGCATAATGCGAAAAGCGTAACATAATAAGCGAAAGTCTAAGACTTGCTCTTTAGCAGATCATAATGCCGCCCAGAGTTAGACCCCACAATTAGCGTGTCGCCGAGTCGGAAAGTGAGGTTGGAGATCAACCTGACACCATGAGAGTATTCACTGAACTGCTAGCCGAGGCTATACAGGCTAGACCCCCGCCAACAGTAGGACAACCAGCACCCCAACTAGCATATCACTTGGCTAACTTTAAGGATTTCAAACTGGTTGGACCACCCGAGTTCAAGGGAACTCTCGACCTAATAGAAGCACAGACTTGGGTTGAAGAGATGGAGAAAATCTTCGAGGTCGCACGAGTGGCCGAGGAGTAGAAAACCGGATTCGCCACCTTCATGATGAAGGGCGAAGCTAATTATTAGTGGAAAGCTAATAAGGGGCAAGCAGGCGATTGAGTCATTCCATGGGACAAAATCAAGGAGCTATTCTTCGAGAATTATTTCCCGGAGAATATGCAACAGGATATAGAGGTTAAGTTTCTGGAACTGAAACAGGGTGGTATGACGGTCGCAGAGTACGCGACGAAATTTAATGAATTGGCCCGATTCGCTCCACATCAGGTGGACATAGAGGCAAGGAAGGCGAGAAGGTTCGAGTTAGGATTGAAGCCATGGGTGCAGAAAACCGTCATTGTGTTAAAAATTAAGAATTTCTCTAAATTACTGGAAAGGGATATCATTGCGGAAGGAGACAATGAATCCATAGCATGATTTAAACAGGAAAAGAAGGTCGTTCAGGAAGGGCCGCAGGGGGAAAGCAGCAGAGGCAGCAACCCCAATAAGCGTAAATGGATGGAGAGCCAATCTTCTAGAGGCAACAAGTCCGGGGGAAAGGCTAAGTTAGGTGGGAGTGTATGAAAAGGGCGATGCAGCTAGCGACAACCGCAGCAACAACAATAACCACAATAATAAGCCGAGCATTGGAGGGCCAGCCAGTCAAGCTAACAGACTAACGGCACGCACGTTCAACATGACCGTTAAGGATGCGGTGAAGTCCAAGGACGTGGTGTCAGGTATCATCCCAATCAATAAAATAAATGAATATTTGTTATTTAATTCGGGTGTTACCTGCTCTTTTTTTCTGAAGAATTTGCTAGAAGGTTAGATTTACCCCGTGAAAGGTTAGAGCACCCTATGAACGTAGAAGTAACAAACAAAGAAATTATTCCCGTAGAATATATTCATAGGAATTGTTACGTCAAATTGCGAGGATTTGAGCTTGGCGTGGACTTGATACCAATTTGTTTGGGGGAGTTTGACGTAATCCTTGGGATAGATTAGTTATCAAGTCACGAAGCAGTCATCGACTGTAAGAAGAAGTGTGTACACTTATAGACTTCAGATAAGTTGAAGATGGTATTCTATGGTAGTAAATCACCAAGATAATCTTGTTATCTGACGATGATGTAAGCAAGAAAGTTGCTTAGAAAGGGTTACATAGGTTATTTGGCTCATGTGGTTGATACTCGACGAGTCGTAGATGAACTGAGTCAGATACCTGTCGTAAAGGAGTTCGCTGGTGTCTTCCCAGATAAAATTCCCGGACTGCAGCCAAAATAGAGAGATAGAATTTGTGATCAACTTGGTAACAGGGACGACACCGATATCCAAGGCACCATACCGAATGGTACTAGTAGAGATGAAAGAACTAATGGTTCAACTGCAGGAACTGTTAGATAAGGATTATATCAGACCGAGCGTGTCCCCGTAGGGACCTCCTGTTCTGTTTGTAAAGAAGTAGGATGGTTCGATGAGGCTTTGTATCGACTATCGCGAGTTGAATAAAGTTACGATTAAGTATAGGTATCCGCTGCCCAGGATTGACGATTTGTTTGATCAACTTAAGGGAGCGAAATACTTTTCAAAGGTTGATTTGAGAACGGGTTAGCATCAACTAAAGGTGAGGTAGGAAGATATCCCAAAGACTGCATTCAGAACTCGTTATGGGCATTTCGAGTTTCTAGTAATATCATTTGGATTAACGAATGCACCAGTGGTATTCAGGGATATGATGAATAGGGTGTTTAAGCAGTACTTGGACAAGTTCGTGGTCGTATTCATCAATGACATCTTGGTGTATTCAGAGGTAGAGGAGGAGCATGCTGAATATTTAAGGGTTGTATTAGAGGCTCTCAAAAGAGAGAAACTGTACGCGATGTTTTCTAAATGTGAGTTTTAGTTGCAGAGGGTGTAGTTTCTAGGGCACGTCATTGACAAAGATGGTGTTTCGGTAGATCTAGCAAAGGTGGAAGCCATTATCAATTGGGAGCAGCCGAAGACGCCAACAGAGGTCCGAAGTTTCTTAGGATTAGCGGGATACTATCAGAGATTCATCCAGGATTTTTCAAAGATAGCCTCGCCAATGACCAATCTTACCAGGAAAGCAGTTAAGTTCGTTTGGATGGAGAAATGCTAAGGGAGTTTTATGGAGCTAAAGAAGAGACTTAGTCAAGCACCGGTGTTGGCCTTATCGGATAACACTGGAGGTTTTGTAGTGTATAGCGATGCATCACACAAAGGTCTAGGTTGTGTGCTGATGCAGCACGGTAAGGTCATTGCGTACGCGTCACGTCAGCTGAAGAACTATGAGAAGGGTTACCCGACTCATAACCTGGAGTTGGCCGCGGTAGTTTTCGCCATGAAGATTTGGAGGCACTACCTATACGGAGAGAAGTGTGAGATATATACGGATCACAAAACTCTAAAATATATCTTCACTCAGAAGGAGCTAAACATGAGGCAGCGCCGATGGTTAGAATTGATTAAGGATTATGACTATGAAATTCTGTACCATCCGGGCAAAACAAATGTAGTGGTCGATGCCTTAAGCAGACAAGGCAAAGAGAAGTTGTTGAAGCTAACCACTCAGGAAGAGTTGGTAAGGGATTTTGAACGACTCGAGTTGGAGATCAAGTATCCGAGGGAGTCAGATGAGAAATTATATACAGTGACAACAAGTCCGACCTTATTGGATAAAATTAAGGAGGCTCAAGAGAAAGATGAAGAATGTGATGGTATAAGGAAGCGAATTTCCGAAAGGGAAAAGCTCAAGTATAAGATTGATAGCATAAGGCTGCTAAGATTTGAAGGGAGGATCTGGGTACCGTTGAATCCGGAGTTAAGAGAAGAGATTCTCCAAGAAGCTCACAGTTTGAGATACTCAGTACATCCCGGTAGCACAAAGATGTATCAGGATTTATGGCCATACTTTTGTTGGGCGAATATTAAGAGGGAGATAGTACAATGCTTCAGTAGATGTCTGATATGCCAACGAGTTAAAGCAGAACACCAACGACTGAGCGGATTGTTGCAACCATTAGAGATTCCAAAGTGGAAGTGGGAGCACATCACCATGAACTTTGTGGTGGGTCTGCCACCGACACAAAAGGGTCTAGACGCAATCTGGGTAATTGTAGATCTTCTAACTAAGTCTGCTCATTTTCTACCAATTAAGATCAGGTACAACCTGGAGCAATTAACAAAGCTGTATGTGAAAGAAATTGTATCACGACATGGAGTGCCGATATCTATTGTGTCCGACAGAGATTCGCGCTTCACATCGAATTTTTGGAGGAGTTTACAGGACATAATGGGAACGCAGTTGAGGTTGAGTACAATGTATCATCCTCAAACTGATGGCCAGAGCGAGTGAACGATTCAGACTTTGGAGGATATGCTCCAAGCAGTCGTGATGGACTTAAAGGGTAGCTCGGATGATCACTTTCCACTGGTAGAGTTCGCTTACAATAATAGTTATCATGCTAGTATTGGTATGCCACCGTACGAAGCACTATATGGTAGAAGGTGTCGAACACTGTTGTGCTGGGATGAGGTAGGCGAGCGAAGACTGCTGGGACCTGAGATGGTGCAACAGACAGCAGATACGGTGAAGCTAATCAGGAACTTCCTGGTAGCAGCCCAGGACCGAAAAAAAAAGTACGTTGATCTACATCGTAAGGAACGGGACTTCGAAGTAGGTAGTTTTGTGTTCTTGAAGGTATCTTCCGGGAAAAAGAAGATCCGTTTTCGGAAGAAAGGAAAGTTCAGCCCTAGGTTCATAGGATCGTTCGAGATTTTGAGACAAGTCGGTGAAGTGGCGTACGAGGTAGCGTTACCTCCTGAACTTAAGCACATTCACAATGTGTTGCATATGTCAGTGTTGCGGCCATACAAATCAGACTATAAACACGTCATCTCTTATGAGCCGATTCAAGTAGAGAAAGACCTATCATATGCAGAAATCCCCGTCCAGATACTTGATAAGAAAGAACAGACATTGAGGAATAAGATCATTCATTCGGTCAAGGTACTTTGGAGGAATTGTAATATTCCAAACTCTAATATGAGTTATATATGTATTTTTGTGATTATAATATGAATTTCTTAATTCCGTCTTAGTATTATGTGTTTAAATATTATATTGAGTAATTAGGTCAAATAAAAATTTTTCGCCAAGCAGTTGTGTCGTGCTTACACGAACAAAATAATTTGTTGTGCTTCCGATGAATTCTCCGAGAAGTGTCTCGACAAATTATTTTTGTAAGCTGCTGTGTCGTGCTTGAAAATGACGAAGTGATTTGTCGTGCTTCGGAGTTAATATTGTAATATTCTGAAACCCTAATAAGATTTGTATATGTAAATTATGTGTTTATTAAATGAAATTTCTTGTTCCGACTTTGTATTATGTGATTGTATGTTTTATTAAAGAATTAGATCAAATAAAAATATTTTCGAAGTAGCTTAGTCGTGCTTACACGGATAAAATAATTTGTCGTGTTTCCGACGAATTCACCGAGAAGCGTCTCGGCAAATTATTTTTATAAGTTGTTGTGTCGTGCTTGGAAATGACAAAGTGATTTGTCGTACTTCAGAGTTAATATAATGTTATATTAACTGATAAAAATATAAAATAAGTTAACTAGGGTTTAAAATGGTAAACTAAATCAAAAACCCTAATTTGAAAGCCCTAATTGGTAAAAGTCGTTCGAATTGGTAAATCAAAACCCTAATTACTACACAAAAATCTTAATTGATATAATTAGATTCTAAGTAATGAATAATAATATTAATTATGAATCATTGAACTTATATTAAAATCCTAATTGAAGATTTAAACCATAATTCATGAATTAGGAAACCCTAAACCCTAATTATGAAACCCTAATCCTAATTAGGTTATCTGAATATTAATTTATGAAATGTAAAACCTTAATTATGATATATAACCTTAATTAAGGTATTACTAAACCTAATTAAACATCCTAAACATGATTAGCAAAAATCTAATTTTAATTAGTAAGGAAATAAATCAAAACTAAAAGTTTAAACTAATCAAAATAGGATAAGAACACAAAGGATCAGATATTTTCAAATCTCCAGCACATGTAGGTCATTTAGATCAGATTGGAGTAGCACAAGTATCAAGGCTAGATATTTTTAGAGGGCAAAATTGGATAAAAAGTTAAAGAAACCCTAATTTAGGAGTTCCTATAAATAGAACATCAAACTGATCAGTTAAGCCATGAATTTACAAAGCCTAAACACTTATATTACCAGCCATAACATTCCTCTACAATTATAAGATCAGTAGCAAAGATCAGAGATCAAAATTTGAAGAAAAAAGTGCAAAAACCCTAATTTTATGCTAGATCTTTAAGGTTTAATTAGATGTTATGTTTTAGTGTTTGGGAATGCTTGATAATATGTTATTAAGTGATCTGGGCGGTTAAATCATGTTTCCATAACATCTAGATATCAAAATTAGGCAAAAATAGCTAACTGTTCTTGGCAGTTAAGAACAGTCTGACAAGGCTTTTTGTCAGAGCTTTTGATTGGCTTAAAATGTTTGTTTGATGTGTTTTAAAGCATGAATTGGTAGTATGTCATGTTAACTATAATATCCAATTGATAGAATGTCTAAATTTTCTCTAGGATGAAAGTTATTAATGGTCAAAACCCATTGACCGACCATGAGCGTTCTGTTTCTGGGTAACCTAGAAAAGCGAAGAACAGCTCTGACAGTGTCTGACAAGCGTTTGACCAGCCTAGATCTTGATCACATGAGATAATTTATGAGGTGTTAAGGTTTGTATCTGTTCTTTGTCATGTAATCTACAAGTATAAATCATCAAAATACATTAAGCTAAACTAGAATCAAAGTTATTAACGGTCAAACCACGTTGACCGACCATGACCACTTAGTTTCTGGTAACCCAGAAACTCAAGAACAGTTTGATCCGGCTAGTTTGATCATGATTTATCTAGCATCAATTGATGTTGTTTAATTTGAAATTTCACATGTCGTTATACTCTGTCATGTTGGTTACAACAACAAACATAAACATTAAAGCATCAAAGAGAAATTTATGGTCAAAAGTCACTGCTCGACATTGACCGGCTGTTCTTCATGAAGAACACCTTTAGCGACAGTCTTCATCCCAAAACCCAGAATACTAAGAACTTATGCAGTCCGCCGCTAAAGTACATTTGCGACAGTTTTAAATAAAAATGAATAAAAATAATTAAATAAATAATAAATAAATATT
The DNA here is from genome assembly GCA_034770075.1 of Aralia elata. NCBI lineage: Eukaryota > Viridiplantae > Streptophyta > Magnoliopsida > Apiales > Araliaceae > Aralia > Aralia elata. The sequence goes on from CM068382.1 coordinate 53,007,044, forward strand.
AAAAATTCATATTAATTAATAATTGAATATTAAAAATTTATTTTTTATTATATTTAATAATTTTTAATATTGTGATAAATTTTTTTTATATCATTATTTAATTTAATTAAATATTAAATTATTTAATAAATATATTAAATAAATGATTTAAAAATGATATTAATGTACTTAAATTATTTTAAATGATAATTAAATCATTTAAAAATATTACTAACTTTTCAAAATTATTATAAATAATAAATAAATTATTTTAAATAATATACTATGTATTTGAAAATATTATAAATGATAATTACATCATTTAAATATTAAACTAAGTTTTAAAAATTATTATAAATAATAATTATAATTTAAATGATAAAAGAAATTATAAAAATATTATTAATGATAAAATTAATTATTTAAATAATATTCTATATTTCTAAAAATATTATAAATGATAATAAATTATTTAAATAATATTTTAAATATCTAAAAATATTCTAAATGATAAATAAATCATTTGAATAACATGAACCTCGAACCTGATGCATTACGGTACAACCTTTATATCAATATTTACAACCTTTATTCATAAATTAATGAATACAACCTCGCTTTGATACTAATTAATATATCAATTCCTTTTATTCTAGAACCCGCAAACTTTACAATTTGTTATTACAATTGTAGATCCTCATAATCTAATCTATACATCTTAAATTATAAATAATATGTTTCACTTTGTTGCATTGATTGAGAGTATTCATGAGCTCACAATTTAGATTTAACTATTCCTCTATACAATATTCTTTGACTATACAATTAGAATATATAATATTTACGTTCATCTAGCACAGTTATATTAGAGACTACGCAAATTAGTTTTCTGGCATTTAACATTATAGAGTATAACTACTTTAAAGAGATTACACCAATATGGTACAGGGATTTATCACCTAAAAGCTCAAACTTCATATACTTTGATTTAATTGAAGTTCATCTAACAACTATCTTTATCAAGACCTTCAAAGTTCACAAATGAACTACAATTGTTCATTTAAAGAAAGAGTGAGCAACTACGTTGCCCAACAATTTTAACAGATAACTAAGTAACATATAATTCACATTTTATACATACTTTACCTTTTTCATATTTTGTATTTCTACATGCTTCATGTTTCTCATGCTTGACATATATTCATGCCTTATACTTATCATGCTTTGCATTTAAATATGCTTCATAACGTTAATCCATAAAATTCACATAGAACATTTTACCTAAACCATCAAATAAATATCAACAACAATTAACACATTGTAGCACGAAGTGCACATTAAAACAAGTTCACATGAATTCCATAAATCACATAAAATTTGCACATAACATATAACACAAGGTCTTAAAAACTTGCCTCGGTCCGTAGTTCATCATCAACCTCATTTACATCCATAATTTCTTCCTTCAATTGATAAACTACATCATCTATAAGGATTTATATAATTAACTTATCACTTATCAAATAGTATATAGTTACAATCGCTAACCATTTGTATTCCCGTTTCGATCTCCCATTAATCGTACTACATCCTCAAGTACCAACTTAATTTTTTTTTTATAATCTCACGGTCAAAATGACTATTTTACCTTTAATTTAACTTACGTGTCCTATTTCACTGCGTTTTTTACCGGTAAACTACTTAATGTGTTTCCCAGTAACCCTAAAATCTATTTTTCGTAATTCCCTAAATCATATCTTCTTCATAAAACCCTTCTTAGCCACTTTATTATTTAATTTTCTTTTCTAAACTCACATACATGAATATATTACACACATAAAAGTAATTTTATTATAATTTTTCAGTTTAATTAAGCATTTTTCAAAGGGCAATTTTTAGTTAGTAACTGAGCAAATTTTGCTATATCGTAATTAATTCCAAAAATCACCAAATTTGATCAGTATCTCATACATATTAACATGAACTTCTAGTAAAAATTTCGTGACTATCGGAGTTACAGAACTCAAGTTATCACCGTTTTTGTCAAAAAAATCCAAATATTGAATTGGTCATATCTCACCCGTCCGAAGTCAGAATACGTTCATTTTTGAACATGAGATTTGCTATACCATATAGTTTTATGTCCCAAAAGGATTGATTTTATTTCAAAGTTTAAGTGGACCAAACAGTCACGAAAAAATATAATCAGATTATTTTCATGGTTTTCTAGATTTGTCCTGTTTTGGTAGAAATTCCACTATAAATAATCTACAAGGTATTTTCTGGAAATTCTAATTGAAGTGTTTAAAGGACTCCTATATCTAACTTTAGAACTTGACCTCATTCAAAAATTCAAAATGGGCTGAGAGTTATGCTCGTTCAAATTTCAGTTTTTGTTTTAGGGTTTTGACATTTTTTTCGACTATTAGGTTTCTAAGAAAGCTCTCTTGTTTTCATGATTTTTCATACATATAATACATAAAAAGCATATATACTCCAACATATGATACAAGAATGAGGGGGTCAGAATTTTATGCCATTCATTCGACTCAAGTATCGAGGAATCAACGAACGATCGTTAGTGAATGAATTGATTTCAACTCAAGGATGCTTGGAATGGTTCCTAAGACGCCTGGATTGCGGGATTCCTTCCCCTAAAACAGGGTTCCATGTTTTAGGAAATGGTGTTTTCCACCAATTAATTCCTTCCCCAAAACAAGGTTCTATGTTTCAGGAAATGGTGTTTTCCACCAATTAATTCCTTCCCCAAAACAAGGTTCCATATTTTAGGTAATGATGTTTCCACCAATTGTTTCTTTCCCCAAAATAGGGTTCCATGTTTTATGTAATGATGTTTTTTAGCATTTTCTAGGGTTTGTGTGATTCTAGATTGTTCTCTAGCTTAGTATAAATAGGATCATTGTTGTAATGAACTAGAGCTTGAAAAATTTTAGTATCATCAATATAATTGTGAGTTTGTTTCTTTACTTGTGGTTCTTTGGAGAATTCCTAAGTGTTCCTTAGTTTTTCTTTCAGATTCATAATTGACTTATCATACAACCATTCATAGTTGTGTATGGCGTCTTCTACCGTATCAATCGTCGATTGTACCAAGATTACCGCTTCAATATAAGCAAGGGGTCGAGGTGTTGTTGGTGTTCATCCTACGCAGAATTCATTTGCAAGCAATTGTACCAAGATTACCATATATATATAGGCGAGGGGTTAAGGTGTTGCAAGCTATCCATCGTATCAACTTGTTATAAACGATCCGGGAGACGACCACCTCACGCAAGCGTGCCGTGGAGTCTATCATTTGGTATCAAAGTTTAGTTTCTTATCAAGTTACTTATCTTTAATTTTATTGTTGGATTATATTCAAAAAAAAAGTTGCAAAAAATTATTGTTGCTCATATTAGGATTTCATTCGAAAAGTCATATTTGGCGATTGTGAAGAATTGTTAGTACTCGTATTCATAACGACTATTGTGTCTTGATAAGTTCTTATTGGATTGAATTTGGATAATAAAGGTATTACTTTGTGAATTCATAAAGAACCTATTAGAGAGAACTATGAGCAGAAAAAGGTAAGAGTAGTGAGATTATTAAAGGATAAAAGCCATTTGAGCGATACACGAGCGTTTCATAGCATTGTTGGAGCGAAACACGTGAGGGAGTGTGTGAGGAGAATTTCTTTATGTACTAACCTTTGTTTTGCAGCAATCATGTATAGATATAAATGTGAAAATAATTATTGGCAAAAAGGATCTTTTCAAGGTAGAGCGGATCTCGAAGCTTATTTAAGTTGGGAGAAAGGAAAGGAGTGAGAGTTTCACTATCATGAGTATTCCGAGCAAAGGAAGTTCAAACTTGCAGTCCTAGATTTGTCCGGTGATGTACGTACATGGTGGGCTCAATTTGAACGTGCTAGGAGAAAATATGGAGAACCTCCGATCGATACATGGAAAGAGTTAAAAACTGTGATGAGAAGACGGTATGCTCCAGTACAACCTAGCAAGAGGAATGAATATGTATCTCCAAGGCATAAAGAGCAACCTTTAAGGCGATCCACTTGGGAGGATGAAAAGAGGGTTCAAAGGCATGAGGAGTCGCATCGGAAACAACCACGCGAAACTCTTAGAGCATGTATGAAACCAATATCATTCGAGGACATTATGAGAATATATAATGAGTTAAAGAATGATCATTTGAAACAACAAGTCACTCTTAAGGCATAAAAAGAGCAAGATCAGCCGAAAGAGGAAGACGATGGAATCGAGTATGCAGTCCAAGGAAAATTGTTAGGTTCCAATGAACATGATGAAGTTCATGAAGATTTAATGATTGTACAAAAGGATTGTAATCAAAAGAGAGAAAAAGAAAAGAGCGAAAAGAATGTGAGAGAAAATACTCGAGAGAAAAACAAACGAAAGAATGAGCAAAAAGAAAAAGAGAGAAAAATAAGTGGCTATGAAAAAGAGAGTGAGATTGAAAGTGAGTTGTATTTTGAAATGCCAATGACTATACATTCGTACAAGACGACGCTTTTGGATACTAACCAAAATAACTCTGTTTTGTCTAGTTCTGTTGTTTCTCTTATACAGGTGAAGGATTATATACCTAGCACTATCATTCCATATCCGTCAGCTATTGGTGTTCTTGAGGAGACGAAGGAGTCACCGAGGCAGGTTGGTGAGTTGATAGAGGAAGGTATAGTGGATGAGGTCATGAGTACAAGTGCTATTGATGAGATCATAATACCTATGTGGGATGAGGCGTCGAGCATGTTTGTCGATTTTACATTGGTAAACAAGTATCGTTATTATTTTCTTTACTTAGATAATATGTTTGATAAATTGCATAGTGCTTATATTTTATCTACATTTGATGATGATTATTTGATGACAATGCCTAATCAAATTAGCAAGATAGGTTGTGAAAAAGAAAAAATTGTGTTAACATGTAACTTGTATAGATGGATAGTTATTTCTGTTAGATTAACTGATGCATCTAGTGTTTTCATGAGTTATCTAAAACATGTTTTGCATGCTTCCATTGGAAAATTTGTGATTTGCTATTTTGATGGTAGAATCGTCTTTATCATAAACTATGGAGGATATTTGAACTTTGTTGAACTAGTTCATGATCATAATGTTTCTCCTCGTTTTCAAAACTCTAGTTTGCATGAAATTAGTTCTAAGTTTTTTTATCCATATGCCGAGTTAGATTTTCATGCTAGTCAATCTTTGCTTAATTTGTCATTAGAACCATCATCATTTCATAAGCTACCATCATTTGGTATTATTTCACCAAAGCAAACTTCATTACGTGAAAAACTATCATTTGATGATATTCCTAGTCTTGTCAACACTTGTGAAAATTCTTTAGCATTTAGTGAGTTTGGTTGCATGTGATCTTCGTGTGTACGCTAGCGAATTTTCGATTTGTGGTGTTTGTGAACTTTCGATGCCATTGATATCATTGGGTGATCTTGAGTTTGCTATTGTCAATGGAAAGAAAAAGATTGTTTGTGCTTTGAAGATTCAAGATGGGATTTTACTCTTCGAGGAGAAAAGCTTGGAAAGTTCAGTAGATCCATTTGAACATTGTATTGATAGTCTATAGTGAATTAATTTGAATTTTGATTTAGTAGACTATACATATGAATTTAAGTTTCTTGAGTTTTCCATGATTATACAAAAGATTCGTATTGATTGGTTTTATTTTGTGTTCAACCCAGGAACTCAAGAGAGCTTGCTTGAACAACGTGATGAGTTTCAACAATTAATATTTGATCCAGGATCGTTGAAAATGATGTATTTACAAATGCATGAGATCCTCAAGTTGATTTTAGATCCAGGGATTCATAAATGTAAATTGATGAAGCTTAAAGCAATCCATGAATTGATATTAGATCTAGGAGGAGACTATCAATTGGTATCATTTGTGTCCAATCTAGGAATTTGTGTGAATGTGGACATACGATATGCAAATTTACAAAGATGGGTATTTGACCCAGGTGCAGTGGAGTATTTGATGTTACAAGTGGATGACTTCACTAGATTATCCTTTGATCCGGGAAGTCATCGATGATCTGATTTGTGGATCAATCCTTTTCGAGAGAGGGCGATGCCAGATTTGAGGATAAATCCTTGTGAAGAGGAGGGGGATGATACGAGCATGAGGGGGTCAAAATTTTATGCCATTCATTCGACTCAAGTATAGAGGAATCAACGAACGATCGTTAATGAATGAATTGATTTCAACTCAAGGATGCTTGGAATGGTTCCTAAGACGCTTGGATTGCGGGATTCCTTCCCCTAAAACAGGGTTCCATGTTTTAGAAAATGGTGTTTTCCACCAATTAATTCCTTCCCCAAAACAAGGTTCCATATTTTAGGTAATGGTGTTTCCACCAATTGTTTCTTTCCCCAAAATAAGGTTCCATGTTTTATGTAATGATGTTTTTTAGTATTTGCTAGGGTTTGTGTGATTCTAGATTGTTCTCTAGCTTAGTATAAATAGGATCATTGTTGTAATGAACTAGAACTTGAAAACTTTTAGTATCATCAATATAATTGTGAGTTTGTTTCTTTACTTGTGGTTCTTTGAAGAATTCCTAAGTGTTCCTTAGTTTTTCTTTGAGATTCATAATTGACTTATCATACAACCATTCATAGTTGTGTGTGGCATCTTCTACCGCATCAATCGTCGTTTGTACAAAGATTACCGCTTCAATATAAGCGAGGGGTCGAGGTGTCGTTGGTGTTCATCCTACGCAGAATTCATTTGCAAGCAATTGTACCAAGATTGCCGTCTACATATAGGCGAGAGGTTAAGGTGTTGCAAGCTATCCATCCTATCAACTTGTTAGAAACGATCTGGGCGATGACCACCTCACGCAAGCGTCCCGTGGAGTCTATCAATAAATCTACCCTTATATCATAGGATCCACAATGATCCTCCATACAAACAATTCTCCCACAACAACCAAACAAAAACATAAACTAAGCTAAAAAAAGTAAAGTTAGGGTTTTTAAAAGTTTTATACCTTCTTGCTTAGCTTTCTTCCTTTTCTTGCTAGATGGTTTGCTAGATGATGTTTTCTAGCTCTTTCTCTTCCTCTTCCTTTCCCTTTCCCAAAACCGTGGCCCTCTCCCTTCCTTTCTTTTGCTCTCTCAATTTTTTTAACACTTGGTGAAAATAAGCAAATGAACAACTTTTTGCAATACTTCTCCTCTCTTTTATTTATAGGCTTCATGTAACCTTACTTAGCCCTCCACTAATCATCCAACATCTTAGTTAATCAAGCTTAAAGGCTTAATCATGAGCTTACTATGCAATGGATTTGATAATATGAATGATAGATTTATAGACATTTGAGTGATGGAATGTATAAAGGAAGAAAAATAACATTTTGGCTACATTTTTCTCCCAAGTGGGGTGCACCTTTGCCACAATTTCTTCTTATTGGGGCCCACTTTTTGACATAATTTCTCCCCATGTGGGCCCCCCTCCATAACCGGATTACTCCCTCCTTTATCCATCCCATTTTTGTTTTTCTTTTTCCTCCTTTATTGCATCATTGTCCTTTTTCAAGCTTATGTCGTCTTTCTCATTTTGGGTCACCCATTGGGCCATAACTTGGGCTTGGGTTCCCTACAAGGTTTGTTAGGGCTTGATATGGACTCTCCCATTTGGCCATACACTCAGGCTCGTAAATTAGGTTAATTACTTAACGTCTTTTGACCCCGTTTACTTCCAACATTAACTTTCCATGTTTAAAATTGATTCTTACTAAATTCGAATTTTGAGTTTGACTTTTTACTGTAAAAGTCAACCGTTGACTTTAACCAAAAAGTCAACTCCGACATGTTTTGTGTTTATGGCCTATTCTTATTAATTTCGACGTTCCGGACTCAACCGAGTAGTCCGCGTTTCAAAATTCTATTCCGAACTTAAATTTGAGTTTTGAACTATATAGTTCCCTTATTGACATTTTCATAGCTATTCTCTATCAAATTACATACTTGCATATATTCATCAATATATGCATACACCACATCCTTTACACATGAAATTTTCCAAAGAAAATTCCTCTTATTAATACACCACTACGTGATCTTCTTAGTCATTACATTCCTTTCTCTCTTCTTAATGATTCTTTCCCCGGAACCACTATTACCGTAACATTTTAATTTGGTTTACTTCTTACTCTTGTATAATCTTTTTCATCAAATAACTTTATAGAATTACCTTACTACCTCTTTCATTTACTCTTTCCTATCAAATTCATGAACGGTAATCTATTTTTAGCCCAAGTCTTATCTGACTTGCTTCAGCTCATAACTACTTGCTTATTTTCAGGTATTAACATCTTCATCATCATATCTCTTATACTCGTATGTAAACTTTATCTTATAACACTCTTTTGTTTTCATCAATTTAACCTAAAACATCCTACCCTCATATAACCATAATTTTTCATGCCCTCGTCCCTTTATCTCTCGTTTCTTACAATTATCTTATACCTCCTTTTTTCATTCATAACTTGTCTACTTATTATTGAATAATTGAAATTCTTTTAAAGCATTATATTATAATATCCTTCTTTTTATAAGACTTCATAGACCACAATCTTCTCACTTTTTTCTTCATTTTCTCATTTTTTACTCTTCAACATTTCTATCCTTTACGTTTAATTCTCTTTATTCTCGTTTAACCGTAGTAACTTATACCTTATTATAAACTAATCGTCTATCGAGTCACTAAAATACATTGCTTTAACGACTGATCTACTAACCTCTCTTTAATTTAACTTTTATCTAATCACGTCTGATTGCCTTCTCAATTAATGAGTACCCTACTCTTTCCTTTTATGAGGACCTCATCTATTATCAAATCCTACAATGACTTTTTTCTAAGAAGTTCACACCTTCTAAACATTCAGGAGTCTTTACAATTGTTTAATAATTGTGAAACAGTATGAATAATTAGGAAATAAAAAGTTTCCTTTAAAACTTTTCATATAATGCTTAGAGGTCATAAAAGACTGTGAACTTTTCTTTTCTTTTCAAAAAGGTATTACAGTACTTTAAATCAATACTTTGCCCTGTAACCCAACATAATATTTAACAATCACGAAGACTGAAAATACTCTCTACAAGTACTTTAGGGGATCCTCCTATCGTACCAACTATATTGTGAACAACATATTAATAAATGACTATTTAGCGTTTCTTATTCTTGACACCATTGGTATCTTGCCGGACATTCCCGACTAAAAAAATATCCCCCAATAATAGGGTTGTGTTAGTTCCCTAGGACACAATAGAGATCTAGAAGGGGGTTAAATAGATCCTTTAAATTTTTTTTCTTTTATTACGAAAAGTATAACAGTTATGATTAATAGAATCATTCATGCACAACGAAATATACATTAAGAATCCCTTCAAAGATATAAACATAATCTCAGTTCTATAAATAAATCCACGAAACAGTTGATAACAGATATGGCAGTTATTGTGCATAATGTAAAAGACATAAAGTAAATGACACAAGAGGTTTTAAGTGGTTCAGAGACTGAACAACTCCTACTCCACACTTCTACTTCAACAAGTAGGAAATCCACTAAGACAAGGACGCTCCACCCTTCTCAAGTTCAGCAGACATGAGTTATTTTTAGCCACTAAGGCAAGGATCCTCTGACCCTCCTCAAGTCCAGCAGACATGAGTTATTTTTAGCCACTAAGGCAAAGATCCTCTGACCTTCTTCAAGTCTAGCAAACATGAGTTATTTTTAGCCCTTAAAGTAAGGATCCTCTGACCCTCCTCAAGTCCAGCAGACATGAGGTATTTAGTCATAAGACAAGGACGCAACGCCCTTCCACTCGAAGCCCAGCAGACTCTGAAGCTTTAGTCAATTAAGACTAGGATCTAGAAGATCCGCTTTCCAAGCCTAGCAGACTTGAAAGTTTAGTCACTTAAGACAAAGATCCTTTGACCCTCCTTGGTGTGTTGGTAGTTGTGGGGTTGTGCTGCTAAGATGAACTCTGATCTCCTTTATTTTTAGGTACTTAGCAGCTATTGGTGATTAGCTTCTGGATGACGCTGACGTTGGTCATTGATGCTTTTCTTTTTCAGGTATTCCGCAGATGCAGATGATCACCCTTCACGTACTGCTTAAGCTTCTTCAAATAAGCTTGATGTTTTCTTGAGCGTAGCAGTCATGAACACTTGTTGTCTTGTGTTTAGAACCCGTTCTATTCTTCATCTTATTAGCTTACAATGTTCATGGTTGATCACATCGTTACTCTTCTTGATTAGCTTTCAGCTTTAGTTTCTCTTGATCTTGGCTTCTTATTCATTCGACTCTTAGCTCATATGCCAGTGCTTTTGGCATACTTGGATGAAGCTTCAGCAGATTTGTTCAATCAGTGTTCTTGCTCCCGTTCACCACCCACTATTTGATCTTGATGCATTTTTCCATATATAGATTCTGTAATCTTTCTGTTTGGAATCCTACCATTGATAGCTTCCCATTGTAAATCTTCCCGTTGGAGATTTTCTGTCTGTAATCTTTGCTGGCACTTACATACTCTACAATCAACTGGGTTGTAGCCTTTTACTTATGATCGTAGAGTTATCCGCTTGCTCCGTGAAGTGGCTCTATGATCATGGTTGTTTACACACTGCCTTGAAACTCGTAGAGTGGCTGGCTGCACTTGCTCTACGCTTTCATGTGATTTTTACTGATTTACAGTTGTGCCTCTTATGCTTTATGATCTTCATTGAGCTTTATGTTCTCAAAGCATGTGTTTATGATCTAGTTGAGCTTCTACTACAGCTTGCTTATCATAGAGGACTGCTCTATTATATTTAGATATTGGCTTTGCAAACTCCTTCTTATCACGAATTGTTGCTCCATGGTCTTTAGTGCTAGCTCCATCATTGTAGAGGAATGATCTACGTTCTTTAGACATTGTCTCTGTTGTTATGTCATAGAGGACTGCTCTACGATCTTCTGATGCTTTAGTACTTTTATTGTAGAGGACTGCTCTACTATCTTCAGACATTATCATTGCTGTGCTTCGGTGGTGGCAGAGTATCTTTGTTGTCTTTGGCTCAACTCAACGATTACTTGATCAAGCTGTTGCTTACCCATTCTACGATCTTGTCCAACAGAGTCTAGGTGGAATTATAAAGTATTGGATTGATCTTGTAATGTCCGAGATTTTTTTTTTACATTGTATCGAATTTATTTTAATAAATAAATTCACTATACTAAATTTTTCGAATTAGATCCATGTGAGTATTATTTTTATTTAATTATATAAATACGTGGTCCAAAAATTTTCTGCACATTAAAGGGACTCACTGATAGTTTAAATGAATTAGTGGGTTGACCCTAAGGATTTAAATTTCAAGAAAATTTGGGAAAAGAAGATGAATAAATAAATTATGTTAAATGAAGAATTTTGGTTAAAAATAAATAAATAAATAAATAAATATTTAAAATGAATAATTAATTTGTTTAAATTAAATTGGACTGGCCCAATTTCCTTCTTGATAAGCTAAGCCCATAAGTATATATTTTTATTTTATTTTGGGCTGCCTCTTAAATTAACTCGGCTGGCCCAACCCTATTGGGTTGAGCCCAAAGTCCTCCCAAACCAAACCAAACCAAACCCACTTATTCCTTCATTCGGGTCGAACCATTTCAACGGGTTGGGTCCGTGTTAGCAACCAGCAAAGTAAATTGGGAAAAAAAAAAAAAAAAAAAAAAATTTCAATCAGCCATGTCAAATGGGGATATCAGTCGAAGAGAGAGGGGAGGGTGTGATAACCTAGACCAAACCCTTCACGTCAGTGTCAGCCAAGCAAGGGGCGATCAAGGCCATCAAATCGGTCGGCTGAAACGGACGGGTGGAGAGGGCGCCGGCGGCACCAGGGGTAGACCAGCGGGGAAAGAGGAGAGCCGCGAGCAACCAAGCAATGAACGACAGGGACCGAAGGTCCCAGAAATCCGGCAAGAACGACGGCAAGACGCGCGGCTCGAGGAACTGACGGCAAACTGCGGCTAGGTTGACGTGAAACAATGGACAGCTCCTCCCTCTCCTACCGTCAGTAAACAGTGGGTCAGGTAGGGTAATACCCAAATTGTTGGATAATAGATTCTCTATAAATTGAGCCCTAAAAAAAAAAAAAAAAAACCCCAAGGCTGACAATTCCCTTCTGATTCTTGAGAGTCCCAAATTGAGGGCTAAAAATACGCAAATTTAGGGTTTCAATTTGGGAGAAAGGGAAATTACAGAGAGAAGAAAGAACAGGGGTAAGCCGTTGTGAATGAGCGACTGGGTTGACTACTTCGGACGGCGACGACGAACGGCGACTCGAACTACCCGAAGGTATACCGAGCTGTGGTAGATTTAAGTTGATTTTCCTTCCTTATTTCTTTTTGCACTTAGTTGGAAGCCACCAATTTTGTGGGTATAGGTTCCTTGAGAGTTTTCTGTAATTAGTTTGGTCAGTAAATAGTTTGGTATTGCTGACTATATTAGCCTGGTTGATTGGTATTACACCATGTATAGTTGTATCGTTGGTATGAAATTGGAAAACTTTATTATAAGTTGGGATTCTAACAATCCGTTACCAGTTTGTGTAAAAATTTTTGTATTAGTTTAATTATTTTCTGTGATTTGGGATTGTATTGTTTCCCTGTTTGGGATTGTGTTACTGTGGGATTTAATCCTACAGTAGTATCGTGTTGTGTTGATTTGTACCACTGTGATGGTTCTTATGTAGTTTTATATAAATCTTCATCCTTCTGTACTCGAAATTGGGTTGTAAATTTTGCTAGGATGATTACATAATACACTGGAATTGCATTAGGTTGGAACAGTTAATGGATTCTCTTGGTTGTCCTGTAATAAATCGTTGGGGTTGAGAAATCGGGGTATTATAGGGGCGGTATAATATACTGTGATGGTATAACAAACCTTGCTGAATATATGAATGCGGTGTTGTGATAAACCTTAACGGTTCTAACAAATTGAAGGTATTAAGTTTATGCCATACAATTGTTTGAATTTGTATTACGTTAAATCAGTGTTGGCTTATCCTGATTTAGGAACCTGGGTTCCGAATAATTATTTATTATTTATTTATAATTATTATTTAATAATAATAATAATTAAATATGAATAAAGATAATGAATAATTATTTATTATTAAATAATAAATAAAGATAATAAATATTTAATTATTATTTAATAATAATAATGATTAAATATGAATAAAGTTAATAAAATAATTACTTATTATCTATTAATAGTAAATAAAGTTACTAAGTATTTAATTATTATTTAATAATAATAATTAAGTTATTGAATAAGAAGGAAATTAACTACTTAATCATTAATGAAATAATGATTAAGTATAAGGGAGATTTATAAGCTAAATATTTAGCTGTGGCCCTTAATAAACAAGATAATAAACACTTAGCGATTATTAATATTAAATAATAATTAAGTGTGTAAATCTATACATTAATTAGGGTTGAATAAAGGACAAGTTCAATAAATATTAAATTACCCCTAAGGTAATAGTAATTAAGAGTAAATCAAACAAAGGAATTGATCAATGGTTTTCTGTTATCTTTAAACCTAATGAATTTATTTTATAAGGATTGTTAAACCATACCTAGATACAATTAAAGGTAATAAATTGAGCATCCAAATGATAGTGACCATGATTAATTATTATCCAATAGCTAAAGGTCATTAATAAATTTCCGTTTAACTAGTGTTAAATGGTAATTAAATATGGGTGATGGATTATTTATTTGCTAAGTAAATGGTATAGTAAAGCGTGCCAAGATACAATCATGTTACAATAGTTGATAAGTCGACTTTATCCAATGATAGGTCACTCGAGATCAATTAATTAAAGCTAGAATTTATCTGTAGCTGAGCAAGCAGGCAAGTTCCTAACTCTAAACTTCTTACCTTATTGCAAGTTCTTCCTTACGCAACTTTTTACTTTGAGTAATACTTCTAAAACCTTATGCAGTATTTTAATTCATGCAAAAAGGTATATATTATTGCAAGTATTCTTTAAGCTTGAATTTTATCTCCAAGCATGCTATAAGTGGTCTAATTACTTTTAAAATTATTCCACATCTGTGTATTATTGGCATTCGCGCTCATGCATTTGAATTCGAATATTGAATTAAATTCAGAAGTTTTATGAACCATTCATGGTTAAGTCTGAACCCTTGTTTCGGTCAGACAATTTTGTGAAAATTTATAAAAGCTATCCGAACCAATCAATGGTAAGGATTCTTAGACTGTATGAACACCCCTTTATCTATAGGGGAGTACCCCACGTACCGTATATAAGGTACAAATAGCAGAATTAAATGTTATGCATATACATAGGGTACGCGAGGCTGATCCCCTCAAGTACGTTATTCTGTAGCCAGTAACCAGAGGGTCAACCAGCTATTGACTCCTCTGGAAGTTATCGTTCAAAGTCTATTCGACTATCAATTGTTCTAAAAGCATTTAATGTTCTTGCTTCTGATTACTCTATTGTTGAAATCCCTTTAATATCCCTTCATCATGATATATCCTTATTGTTGCACTTTAAACTTGCTGGGCAAACTCGTTGCTCATTCTTGCTATATCATGATTTCATTGCAGCTAAACCCGAGACGTCAGGGAAGAACAAAGGGAAAGAAAAGATGAAATGATAGATTTTCTAGTAGCAGACGTTAGATTTATGTGTTAATTAATTTCTGTTAATGTAATCTAAACCTTGATAGCTATTTAAGGTATGTATTTTGTAAATGTTTAAGGTTAATCGTATTCTGGGACTAGTAACACCTTGTAATGAACAACGTATGTTTATATATTCCGCACTTTTAGATATCATATGTTGTTAGAGGTGAATGTTTGTATTGGATCGTGATGACCAGATCCGGGTATCTGAAGACCCGAATTTGGGGGCGTCACAGGTTGGTATCAGAGCTGTAGGTTATAAACTTTAGGATCGCGAAACCTAGGTTATAACCTTCGTAGTAAACCCGTATTGGGTGATAGGAGATAAATCGAGGAGATTTATTCTATGTGGTTTTGATGAATTGGGGAATTCATCGAGTCGAGTAGTACCCAATGAAATATAACTTCATTTCTTCAATGAATATATTTTATTGCCGTACTAATGTTGGTTTTTTGTGTTTGTAGGATGGCTGCTGTAGGGGAGACTAGTGGAGCCCGTGAGGAGGAGGTATTTATAGACATCCCAGTAGTTGCTGAGCAGCTGGTGGGGTATGCTCCTATTGCCCCAGGGGTACCACTAGAGGAGTCTGAGCCCGAGGAGGACTATCAGAGGGAGATACCAGGACCTGTTATAGGTGGGGTGATGAGATCGGGTAGTCAGGACCCGGATGACAGTGAGGAGGACCCCGAGACCGAGGGAAAGGAGCCACCTGCTGATATTGACGGCATGGGATCCACTGCTGATGATATTATTGAGGGATTGACGGACAGAAATGAGGAGTTGGAGGCTCGGATTGCTCATTTGGAGGAGCAAAACCAGACCCATCAGTATATGGAGGACCAGTACAGAGACCTGGCCTACCAGCTCGAGCACGACCTAGGGGTAGCCAAGACACAGCTGCAGGGATACGAGTCCTCAGCGCAGCAGATCGGACCACTGCTACATCAGCTAGTGGCCCGAAACGCTGAGTTGAGGGAGAGACTGGAGCAGCGGGATCTGCAGATCGCCCACCTGAGGGCGAAACAGGAGGCCATGAGGTTTGAGGCCGGACTGGAGGTGGCTGCGAGGATGCGCGTCAGGGAGGCCTGGGCCAGGGAGGCCAGGAGGGTTGATCAGCTGGAGGGCCAGTTGGAGGCCAGAGCTGTGAGGATAGAGACCCTAGGCCATGCCCTAGATGCAGCTTACAGGAGACCCCGGACTGAGGTAGGGGAGTCCAGTCGCTCTGTTCGTCGCAGGATCGGGAATGGAGCAGTCTCTTCTGGTCAGCAGGCTCGGATCCGTCATGATGTATAGTGATGGGATAGGATGGTTGTTTAGTTGCTAGTACAGTCAGTCCCACCTTTTGATATATTAGGGACGTATGCATATTTGTATTGTGAAACATTATATTTGTTTTCTTGTTGGGGTAGTAGTCAAACCTCAACTTTTGTTGCCTTAGAGGATGGGCAGTATCATTCCCCACTTTTTGTTTTAGGGGATGTTTGGTAGGGCACAGTGGCGCATTTATAGCAGTATGCCACAGGTTTCGTCTTGTAACAAACAGTGGTATATGAATATAAATGCAGAAGTTTCACTTGAATCAAATGTGTTGATAAATATTTTACCTTTAATTGTTTATTTTAATAACATATGATGTAAAATGTGAATCTATAGGTAAAAGTCATCAGTTTCCTTATTCTAAACCATGCCAAGGGGAAGGCCACGTAACCGACAGGTCGAAGAATCAGAAAGTGAGGTTGGAGACCAAACCAACCCCATGAGAATGTTCGCGGAGATGCTGGCCGAGGCTATGCAATCCAGACCACCACCTGAAAGAACCCAAGCCGCAGCTGAGCCAGCGCATCATCTGGCAAACTTTAAAGATTTCAAATTGGTCGGACCACCTGAGTTCAAGGGGACTCTTAACCCAATTGAAGCGCAGACCTGGATAGAGGAGATAGAAAAGGTCTTTGAAGTAGCACGGGTGGCAGAGGAACAGAAAACAAGTTTTGCCACTTTCATGCTAAAAGGAGAAGCCAACTACTGGTGGAAAGCCAACAGAGGCCGAGTGGAAGAAGGCACTGTCGCATGGGATCGCTTTAAGGAAATGTTCTTGGAAAATTACTTTCCAGAGAGCATGAAGCAGGAGATGGAGATCAAATTCCTAGAGCTAAAACAAGGAAACATGTCTGTGGCTGAGTACGCGGCTAAGTTTAATGAGTTGGCACGGTTTGCAGCTCACCAAGTCAGCACCGAGGAAAGGAAAGCTCGCAGGTTTGAGCAGGGGTTGAAACCATGGTTATACCGTTCGGTGGCGGTGTTGAAAATCAGAACATTTGCAGAATTGATGGAGAGGGCAATCATTACAGAAGGTGGCAGTGAGGCCCTGGCCAAATACAATCAAGAGAAGAAGAAGGGACATGAGGGCCCTAAGGCAGGAAGCAGTGGGGGCAGTAACCCCAACAAACGGAAATGGAATGAAAGTCAATCTTTCGGGAGCAATAAACCCGGAGGAAACCCGTCTGGAGGGGAGGCAAGGAAACCAGGCAGGTGCAGTAATTGTGGTAAGAACCACACGGGGGAGTGTATGAAGGGAAAGAGCGTTTGCTACAAATGCGGGCAACCGGGGCACATGGCTCCCCAATGTCAGAACAAACCAAAGGGAGGTTGTTTCTCCTGTGGATCACCTGGCCACCAGATCAAGGATTGTCCAAAGAGGAAGGGCGACGCCGGGAGTGGCAACCGAAACAACAACAACAACAGCAACAGCGGGAACAATAACCGGTTGAACTACGGGCCACCAGTCAGTCAAGCCAACAGGCCAACAGCCCGCACGTTCAACATGACGGTGCAGGATGCCATGGAATCCAAGGACGTGGTGTCAGGTATCATCCCAATCAACGATATAAATGCATATGTGTTATTTGATTCGGGTGCTACTCGTTCTTTCGTTTCCGAAGAATTTGCTAGTCAGTTAAATTTACCCCGTGAAAAGTTAGAACACCCTATGAACGTAGAAGTAGCAAACAAAGAAATTGTCCCTGTAGAACACATTCATAGGAACTTGTTGTGTTGAATTGCGAGGATTTAAGCTCAAAGTGGATTTGATACCAATTCGACTGGGAGAGTTCGATGTAATCTTGGGAATGGATTGGCTATCAACCCACGGAGCAGTTATTGACTGTAAAGAAAAGTGTGTATACCTGAAGACTCCTAACAAGTCGAAGGTGGTATTTTACGGCAGTAAGTCACCAAGCCAATCTTGTTGTCTTACTATGATGCAAACAAGGAGATTACTCAAGAAGGGTTGCGAATGTTATTTGGCCCATGTGGTTGATACTCGTCGAGTAGGGGATGAGATGAGTCAAATACCAGTCGTGAGAGAATTCACCGATGTCTTTCCCGAAGAGCTTCCGGGACTGCCGCCGGACAGGGAAATCGAGTTCGTTATCGATTTGGCACCGGGAACCGCACCAATATCGAAGCCGCCGTATCGAATGGCACCTGTAGAGATGAAAGAGTTGATGGTGCAACTGCAGGAACTGTTGGATAAGGGTTATATCAGACCGAGCGTGTCCCCGTGGGGAGCGCCCGTTCTGTTTGTAAAGAAGAAAGACGGTTCAATGAGGCTTTGTATCGACTATCGGGAGTTGAACAAAGTTACTATTAAGAATAGGTATCCACTTCCTAGAATTGACGATCTGTTCGATCAACTCAAGGGAGCGAGGTACTTTTCAAAGATCGACTTGAGAACCGGCTACCATCAGCTGAAGGTGAGGCAGGAAGATATTCCGAAGACTGCATTCAGGACTCGTTATGGGCACTTCGAGTTCCTGGTAATGTCATTTGGATTGACGAATGCACCAGCAGCATTTATGGATATGATGAACAGAGTGTTCAAGCAGTACTTGGATAAATTCGTAGTCGTATTCATCGATGACATCTTGGTGTATTC
Source organism: Aralia elata (assembly GCA_034770075.1). Lineage (NCBI taxonomy): Eukaryota > Viridiplantae > Streptophyta > Magnoliopsida > Apiales > Araliaceae > Aralia > Aralia elata. Next base: position 53,025,738 of record CM068382.1, read on the forward strand.
GGAGACAGAGGAGGAGCATGCTGAACACTTAAGGATTGTATTAGAAGCTCTCAGGAAGGAGAAATTATATGCAAAGTTTTCTAAGTGTGAGTTTTGGTTGCAGAGGGTACAGTTTCTGGGTCATGTCATAGACAAGAATGGTGTTTCGGTGGACCCAGCAAAAGTAGAAGCAGTTATCAACTGGGAACAAAGCCGAAGACGCCGACAGAGATCCGGAGTTTCTTGGGATTAGCGGGATACTATCGAAGATTCATCCAGGATTTTTCCAAGATAGCATCGCCGTTGACCAATCTCACCAGGAAAACAGTCAAGTTTGTTTGGTCGGAGAAGTGTGAGGAGAGTTTCATGGAATTGAAGAAGAGACTCAGCCAAGCACCAGTGTTGACCTTACCAGACAACACTGGAGGTTTCGTAGTGTATAGTGATGCGTCACACAAGGGTCTTGGTTGTGTGTTAATGCAGCACGACAAGGTCGTGGCGTACGCATCACGTCAGCTGAAGGATTATGAGAAGGGTTACCCGACTCATGACTTAGAGTTAGCAGCGGTAGTTTTCGCCTTGAAGATTTGGAGGCACTACCTATACGGGGAGAAGTGCGAGATATATACAGATCACAAAAGTCTGAAATATATCTTCACTCAAAAGGAGCTGAACATGAGGCAGCGCCGATGGTTGGAATTGATCAAAGACTACGACTGTGAAATTCTGTACCATCCGGGCAAAGCAAATGTAGTGGCTGATGCCTTAAGCAGAAAAGGCAAGGTGAAGCTGATGCGGCTGACAGTTCAGGAGGAGTTGGTAAAGGACTTTGAACGTCTGGAGCTGGAAGTTAGGTATCCAATGGAGGTGGACGAAAAGGTGTTCGCCGTGACGATAGGTCCGACTCTACTAGATAAGATACAGGAGGCTCAAGAATTTGACGAGGAGTGTATTGACATTAAGAGACAGTTATCAGAGGGAAAAGCCTCGAAGTATAAGGTTGACAGCACAGGATTGCTGAGTTTCTAGGGAAGGATCTGGATACCCTACGTACCAGACTTAAGGGAAGAGATTTTGCAGGAAGCCCATAATACAAGGTTTTCGGTACATCCAGGAAGCACCAAGATGTATCAAGATCTTCGTCAACATTATTGGTGGCCGCATTTGAAAGGGGAAGTTGCAGAGTTCGTTAGCCGGTGTTTGACCTGTCAACGGATCAAGGCTGAGCACCAACGGCCGAGCGGATTATTGCAACCCTTAGAGATTCCCGAATGGAAGTGGGAGCACATCACAATGGATTTTGTGGTGGGACTTCCAACAACGCAAAAGGGCCTAGACGCCATCTGGGTGATCGTGGATCGATTGACCAAGTCTGCCCACTTCCTACCAATCAAGATCAGGTACAAATTAGAACAGCTGGCGAAACTTTACGTGAAGGAAATAGTATCACGACATGGAGTGCCAGTATCTATTGTGTCTGACAGAGATCCGCGTTTCACGTCAAATTTCTGGAGAAGTCTACAGGAAAGACTGGGAACACAGTTAAGAATGAGTACGGCATACCATCCCCAGACTGATGGTCAGAGTGAACGAACAATTCAGACTCTAGAGGATATGCTCCGAGCAGTGGTGATGGACTTAAGTGGCAGCTGGGACGATCACTTGCCGCTGGTAGAGTTCGCTTACAATAATAGTTACCATGCTAGTATTGGTATGCCACCGTACGAAGCACTATATGGGAGAAAGTGTCGAACGCCGTTGTGTTGGGATGAAGTTGGTGAACGAAGATTGTTGGGGCCAGAATTGGTACAACAAACCGTGGAAATCATTAAAGTAATAAGACAGCGGTTAGTAGCAGCTCAAGATCGTCAGAAGAAGTATGCCGACTTACATCGTCAGAAACGAGACTTTGAAGTTGGTAGCTTTGTGTTTCTGAAGGTATCACCCTGGAAAGGAAAGATTCGTTTTGGGAAGAAGGGTAAATTAAGCCCTAGGTTCATAGGACCGTTTGAGATTTTGAGGAGAATAGGCGAAGTGGCGTACGAGGTAGCATTACCCCCTGAACTTGAGCACATTCACAACGTGTTTCATGTATCAGTGTTGCGTCCGTATAAGCCAGATTACAAGCATGTCATTTCCTATGAACCAATTCAAGTCGAAAGGGATTTATCGTACGAGGAGATTCCTGTTCAAATACTGGATAGAAAAGAGCAGAAGCTGAGGAATAAAATCATTCACTCGGTGAAAGTTCTCTGGAGAAATCACGCAGTGGAAGAGGCCACGTGGGAGCTCGAAGAAAAGATGAGAGCAAATTACCCTCAGTTATTCGAGTAACCTTGGATTGAAATTCCGAGGACGGAATTTTTATAAGGGGGAGAGGATGTAATGTCCGAGATTTTTTTTTTACATTGTATCGAATTTATTTTAATAAATAAATTCACTATACTAAATTTTTCGAATTAGATCCATGTGAGTATTATTTTTATTTAATTATATAAATACGTGGTCCAAAAATTTTCTGCACATTAAAGGGACTCACTGATAGTTTAAATGAATTAGTGGGTTGACCCTAAGGATTTAAATTTCAAGAAAATTTGGGAAAAGAAGATGAATAAATAAATTATGTTAAATGAAGAATTTTGGTTAAAAATAAATAAATAAATAAATAAATATTTAAAATGAATAATTAATTTGTTTAAATTAAATTGGACTGGCCCAATTTCCTTCTTGATAAGCTAAGCCCATAAGTATATATTTTTATTTTATTTTGGGCTGCCTCTTAAATTAACTCGGCTGGCCCAACCCTATTGGGTTGAGCCCAAAGTCCTCCCAAACCAAACCAAACCAAACCCACTTATTCCTTCATTCGGGTCGAACCATTTCAACGGGTTGGGTCCGTGTTAGCAACCAGCAAAGTAAATTGGGAAAAAAAAAAAAAAAAAAAAATTTCAATCAGCCATGTCAAATGGGGATATCAGTCGAAGAGAGAGGGGAGGGTGTGATAACCTAGACCAAACCCTTCACGTCAGTGTCAGCCAAGCAAGGGGCGATCAAGGCCATCAAATCGGTCGGCTGAAACGGACGGGTGGAGAGGGCGCCGGCGGCACCAGGGGTAGACCAGCGGGGAAAGAGGAGAGCCGCGAGCAACCAAGCAATGAACGACAGGGACCGAAGGTCCCAAAAATCCGGCAAGAACGACGGCAAGACGCGCGGCTCGAGGAACTGACGGCAAACTGCGGCTAGGTTGACGTGAAACAATGGACAGCTCCTCCCTCTCCTACCGTCAGTAAACAGTGGGTCAGGTAGGGTAATAAGCAAATTGTTGGATAATAGATTCTCTATAAATTGAGCCCTAAAAAAAAAAAACCCCAAGGCTGACAATTCCCTTCTGATTCTTGAGAGTCCCAAATTGAGGGCTAAAAATACGCAAATTTAGGGTTTCAATTTGGGAGAAAGGGAAATTACAGAGAGAAGAAAGAACAGGGGTAAGCCGTTGTGAATGAGCGACTGGGTTGACTACTTCGGACGGCGACGACGAACGGCGACTCGAACTACCCGAAGGTATACCGAGCTGTGGTAGATTTAAGTTGATTTTCCTTCCTTATTTCTTTTTGCACTTAGTTGGAAGCCACCAATTTTGTGGGTATAGGTTCCTTGAGAGTTTTCTGTAATTAGTTTGGTCAGTAAATAGTTTGGTATTGCTGACTATATTAGCCTGGTTGATTGGTATTACACCATGTATAGTTGTATCGTTGGTATGAAATTGGAAACTTTATTATAAGTTGGGATTCTAACAATCCGTTACCAGTTTGTGTAAAAATTTTTGTATTAGTTTAATTATTTTCTGTGATTTGGGATTGTATTGTTTCCCTGTTTGGGATTGTGTTACTGTGGGATTTAATCCTACAGTAGTATCGTGTTGTGTTGATTTGTACCACTGTGATGGTTCTTATGTAGTTTTATATAAATCTTCATCCTTCTGTACTCGAAATTGGGTTGTAAATTTTGCTAGGATGATTACATAATACACTGGAATTGCATTAGGTTGGAACAGTTAATGGATTCTCTTGGTTGTCCTGTAATAAATCGTTGGGGTTGAGAAATCGGGGTATTATAGGGGCGGTATAATATACTGTGATGGTATAACAAACCTTGCTGAATATATGAATGCGGTGTTGTGATAAACCTTAACGGTTCTAACAAATTGAAGGTATTAAGTTTATGCCATACAATTGTTTGAATTTGTATTACGTTAAATCAGTGTTGGCTTATCCTGATTTAGGAACCTGGGTTCCGAATAATTATTTATTATTTATTTATAATTATTATTTAATAATAATAATAATTAAATATGAATAAAGATAATGAATAATTATTTATTATTAAATAATAAATAAAGATAATAAATATTTAATTATTATTTAATAATAATAATGATTAAATATGAATAAAGTTAATAAAATAATTACTTATTATCTATTAATAGTAAATAAAGTTACTAAGTATTTAATTATTATTTAATAATAATAATTAAGTTATTGAATAAGAAGGAAATTAACTACTTAATCATTAATGAAATAATGATTAAGTATAAGGGAGATTTATAAGCTAAATATTTAGCTGTGGCCCTTAATAAACAAGATAATAAACACTTAGCGATTATTAATATTAAATAATAATTAAGTGTGTAAATCTATACATTAATTAGGGTTGAATAAAGGACAAGTTCAATAAATATTAAATTACCCCTAAGGTAATAGTAATTAAGAGTAAATCAACAAAGGAATTGATCAATGGTTTTCTGTTATCTTTAAACCTAATGAATTTATTTTATAAGGATTGTTAAACCATACCTAGATACAATTAAAGGTAATAAATTGAGCATCCAAATGATAGTGACCATGATTAATTATTATCCAATAGCTAAAGGTCATTAATAAATTTCCGTTTAACTAGTGTTAAATGGTAATTAAATATGGGTGATGGATTATTTATTTGCTAAGTAAATGGTATAGTAAAGCGTGCCAAGATACAATCATGTTACAATAGTTGATAAGTCGACTTTATCCAATGATAGGTCACTCGAGATCAATTAATTAAAGCTAGAATTTATCTGTAGCTGAGCAAGCAGGCAAGTTCCTAACTCTAAACTTCTTACCTTATTGCAAGTTCTTCCTTACGCAACTTTTTACTTTGAGTAATACTTCTAAAACCTTATGCAGTATTTTAATTCATGCAAAAAGGTATATATTATTGCAAGTATTCTTTAAGCTTGAATTTTATCTCCAAGCATGCTATAAGTGGTCTAATTACTTTTAAAATTATTCCACATCTGTGTATTATTGGCATTCGCGCTCATGCATTTGAATTCGAATATTGAATTAAATTCAGAAGTTTTATGAACCATTCATGGTTAAGTCTGAACCCTTGTTCGGTCAGACAATTTTGTGAAAATTTATAAAAGCTATCCGAACCAATCAATGGTAAGGATTCTTAGACTGTATGAACACCCCTTTATCTATAGGGGAGTACCCCACGTACCGTATATAAGGTACAAATAGCAGAATTAAATGTTATGCATATACATAGGGTACGCGAGGCTGATCCCCTCAAGTACGTTATTCTGTAGCCAGTAACCAGAGGGTCAACCAGCTATTGACTCCTCTGGAAGTTATCGTTCAAAGTCTATTCGACTATCAATTGTTCTAAAAGCATTTAATGTTCTTGCTTCTGATTACTCTATTGTTGAAATCCCTTTAATATCCCTTCATCATGATATATCCTTATTGTTGCACTTTAAACTTGCTGGGCAAACTCGTTGCTCATTCTTGCTATATCATGATTTCATTGCAGCTAAACCCGAGACGTCAGGGAAGAACAAAGGGAAAGAAAAGATGAAATGATAGATTTTCTAGTAGCAGACGTTAGATTTATGTGTTAATTAATTTCTGTTAATGTAATCTAAACCTTGATAGCTATTTAAGGTATGTATTTTGTAAATGTTTAAGGTTAATCGTATTCTGGGACTAGTAACACCTTGTAATGAACAACGTATGTTTATATATTCCGCACTTTTAGATATCATATGTTGTTAGAGGTGAATGTTTGTATTGGATCGTGATGACCAGATCCGGGTATCTGGAGACCCGAATTTGGGGGCGTCACAGATCTACTATATTATCTTTGTTAGGACTTGATGCTTTAGATGCACTCTGAGATCTTCATTTATCTTGTCTGATAGCTCAAGGACAACTCACTTGATAATCTTTATACGGACTGCTGCCTTAACTTTTGAATGCTCATGCAGAGGTTACTCTACATTCTTGCTTGGTCGTAGACTTGTTCATGGGAGTTGTAGAGTGACTGACTGTATTAACTCTACGAACCCAAGAAAAAGAGCTCTACGGTGCTAAATCAGCCTTACTCTACGTTTGCCTTGTAAGCTCTACGATGACATACTTAACTCGATGTCTGTTCTTTGGTCATGCCAGAGTTGCTCTACGATGTCGAGACGAGACTTTGTGACTGGTCGAGTCCTACTTTACGTTTGCCTGGCAGGCTCTACGATGCTTTGTTCCAAGTTGGTTGACTGCTCTACGATCATTCTCTGTCAAGCCGGAGTTATTCTCTGATAGAGTTGTGTTGCAACAGCTCTAGCAGTCTTTTTACATATAACATTTCAGCTCATAAGATCAACCTAACAAGTTTGATCTTTTTCTATTATAAGTCCTTGTACATCTAATTCATTTAAGAACTTTACAATACTTATCATTTGCAAATATGCTTTGATTAGATAAATAACAGTTTAGCTCAGATCATCCTAACATATTTGATCTTTTCAATCTAAGTCCTTGTACATATATTTCCTTAAGGACTTCACAAAGCTTTATCAATGAATGCTCTTTTAACTATTTTGTCATCAATCAAATCTCATATAATGAAATAGAGAATCTCATGTAGATCTTTTAACAATCTCCCCCTATGAGAATGGACTTAAAGGACTCATGCAGATTCTCAACAATCTCCCCATATTTGATGATGACAAAAATACTTATAGTATATCATTCATTTTTTATGCAATACATGCAAATGTATGAGAGTTAATGTGACTTAAGATACAGTAAGTCACTGTATTGCTAGACCAAGAGATATGAGTGAAATAATGTGCATTAAAAATAATCATTCATATAGTATTTATGCTAAGCATGCCGTAAAGCTTAAAAAACATTCAGTCCACAAGCTGTATCAGTTCAACAAGGAGATCCTAGATCTAGATTAGCATATAACAGTTAATTCCTCCTTGCTTGTTAGAAATGTACCTCCTCCTTATTGATTCATGCTAGGATACCTTGTGACTGCTTTCAGCTGCTGCTTTCTTCTAGTTCTTCTTCATTTTCCTCTGGCTTCTGCTCCCCCTCAAATCTTGCTAGTTTTTGTAACGACCCCAAATTCTGAACAATCCAACTATCCACATCGGTCGTTAACAATACATCCTCATTCTGACTTTACAACATTATTCAATGTTAAACTTAATAAAATACTGAACAATTTTAAACTTTTCAGTTTTCTTTCTTTGCTTTTCCTGAATCATAACCTTTAATCATTTACATATTCTAGAATCATATTTGCTTAATGGTTCGCTTCATCAGAGTTATAATAAAATAAAACTTACTTCTAGATTCAATATCCTTTATACATCAGATAAAATTAAATTATAAGTCAATACAAATTTTATAACTCAACATTTGTTACATTTAATACATCATCAAATACATCATCCAAAATCTTAATCATAGTTCAAAAACATAATTTAAGCTAAAATAATTAATCTTCATGCATAACATCTGAATCATGTCATTCAAGCAGCACATAACGTTACTTTGAATCTTTAACCTGCAAAAATGGTTATTTGTAAGAATGAGCTCGACGGCTCAGCAAAATCTAACAGTTTGCATGCATCACATAGCACATAGATAACATGCTCATTATTTAAATCATAAAAATTTGGCTAAACATGTCATACATAATGGTTAACACGTAACAAATAGAGATTGAGTTCCATAACTCAATCAACATTCTTAGTTCAACGAACGTAGTCATAATTTGACTTTGTCTTTTCATACTTGTAACATATATAAAATGCATTTTGCTTCTACATCATAGATTTTAAAAACAGTTAAGCATTTAGTTCACATAACAAATAGGAACTGAAAGACTTGCCTGGTTCGTAGATTACCAATTACCATAATTAGCTATACTTATTTGCACTTCACGTATCCTACATGATATATAATCATGCACAACATTTATTAGTCACATAACAACACTTAGAAAACAAACCACACATTCCGTTTATAAAGCAGTAACAATAATTAGTTACAATTGTATTATCACTTCAAGATTCACTCTCATCTAATTTTATTTTAATATCTCTATTATTTTTTGGTTATCAATCTCACTTCAGAAGTTGTAAGCTTAATTATAGCAATATCATCCTTAAGAATTCCTAAAACCCAATGTTAAGTTAAGGTTCATCAATCTTTATATTTTATAATCATCGAGTATATGCTTAGCATTCACTCAATATCTTAGTATTCATTTAGTGCATTAGTCTAAGTTTAAACATGCATAGGGTAACATAGCATGACTTCAAAGAAAAAGAAAATAAATTAACATTTCCTGCATTGAGCTCGCCGGGGCGAGAATTGCTTCACAAAAACTCTCGCCGGGGCAAGAATTTTCTTTACAACAAGCTCACCGGGGCCAGACTTCGTCGGGGCGAGAAAACTTAGTTCAATGAGCTTGCCGGGGCGAAACACCGCCGAGGCGAGAAATTTAGCTTAATGAGCTCGCCGGGGCGAGCTTCCTGAATTCTAGATTCTGCAGTTCGCGAAGAACGCAGAAAAATGCCAAAAATTCTCAATTTGCTTCATTTATCAACAAATTGACTATACCCAAATGTTATAATCTTTGTAAAAACAAAATCCAACATGTAAATAGTGATTCTAACATCTTAAACAACTTAAACAACTATTTTAAAGGCTTAAAAAATCACAATTCATACTAGTTTTACAAACTTTTACAAATTTAGCGTAATCAATTGCTACGAATTCGTTTCTCAACCAAATCGGTCCGTTCAACTTCCGTTGTTTTCGTTTTTAAACGCATAACAATAATCCATCTTCAATTTACAAATTATTACTCAAATTCCTAACCAATTTTGACTCCAAAACAAGCCAAAATATACATATTTTACTAAAACTCAAATTTTCTATTTTAAAACATGATTTCATGGATTTGATCACTCAAAATCATTCATATACAACCTATAATCATATTATTACAACCCAATAATATATATAACCAATTTCTCAATAAAGTAATAATCAAACCTATCTACAGAGAATTAAATTTAGAAAATCAACTATAAACTTTTAGAAACAAATTGCTTACCTTTAATTCTTCTTTAGACTTAGATGATTAGGAATGACTTGCTAAATCTTCTCCCTCTTGATTTTTCTCAAATCTCTTCTCAATTTCTCAAAAACTCTCTCACTTTCTCTCTTCTTCTCCTCAATGTTTTTGGCTTACAAAGCCAACTGATGAAAGAACGTGACTTTTAGTGAGGAGTTTCGTCAGTTAAGAAAACTAAAGGCCACAAGGCCTTGTTTGGCCAAACTCTAAAATCCATTTTTTTTCTCTTTATTTTAATAATCTTTTTATTATATGATATTTCGTCACACTTTAATTTAATTAAACTTATTATATTAAAAAAAATCTATTTAAACTTATTAACAATTCTAACTAAAACTTTACTGACCAAATTATAATTCCATTTAGCCAAACTATAATTTTATTAAATAAGTTATTTTATTCAATAAAATATTAATCTTCTAATTTAGTTATTTAATTAAATTATAAAATTCTCATCACATTAGCGTACTAAAATACGCACCAACACTTTATACACAAATATATTCACATCAATTCACTATTTTAATTAAGTGAATTACTCTTATTATTCATAAAATTTAATTCATAACAATTCCATTACCCACAATACATAACAATCAGATTATATTATTTCATAATATAATTTTCAACTTACTAATATTCAATAAATATCTTTTTTCGTAACAATTTCCTTCATTTCATTCAATGGTTTAATTAACTATTAAACCTCGTTCCCAAATACACGAATATATAATTCGCTTCACATCAAATCACATATTTCACAATATATATATATAACACATATATACACATACTCAAACTCAAAACGTCACATAATAAGAATTTTATTTGCTAAATTCTTATTTAATAATTCTTAAAAATTCGGGTTATCACATCCTTCCCTCCTTATAAGGATTCCGTCCTCGCAATCAACGAAACCTCCCTTACTCGGTTTTCACTAAATCTCTTTCACAATTATCGATGAGTAACTAATACATTACCCTAGTATAGGTTTTATTGGAACACTTCGAGTGTTATATATTCTTTAACCCTTTAACGCATTTATTTCCTTTTTTCTAAGGATTATTGTATATCACACTCGTTGTAATCATTTAATATCCTGATTTAGCATCGCATAAATATTTGGGATATCACATTCACCCCTTCTTCTAAGAATTTCATCCTCGAAATTTTGATTTACTAATATTCGTTCCTTCCAGCTATCAAAATGGACTTTACGTTAATCTCTACTTATTCATTGGGTTATACACCAAATTCTTTCTCTAAGGATCTTTCTAAGATCATTGCATTCTTCTCATCTTCTTCTTCTCAAAATTTCTCATCATTAATCATCATCAACTAAATTTATCTCTTCCCTTTCTGGAATTTCATTTCTTTCTTGGATTTATTATAGTTTGTTTAACTTACTCATCACCACATGTTGCATTCTACGACTTACCCTTTCTTAAGGAATATTTTCTTTCCACTTCCACCTTTCAAAAGAATAAGAATCTTCCACAATTGTTCAATAATTAGAAAGCAATATGAATAACTCATGAATTTAAAGATTCATTTAAAAACTTTCAATATTCTGCTGAGGAGTTGTAAAGACTTGAACCTTGTCCTAGGTTAATAGATATTTCTACTGTAACCTTTACCAGTCAAAAGACTATGGACCATCTCTTCTCATACTCCAGGTGATCAGCCCTTCGTACTATGTATTGTGCACATACATATTAACGCTATTGCGTAACCCTCATTATAGGGTTGGTTCACCTCAGACTTAATATAGATTTCACACCAGAACAATCTGGTTTGGCATAAAATCTCAAAGAACTCTTGAACTTTATAAACACTTTTCAACAGTCGTCTAGCCGAATCAATTAGCATAGACCTTGAACAACAATTCAGACATTAGTCAAAATATTTTTAGCCAACTCAATTGACATATATTTTCATAACTTAACAGAAGAAATAAAATTCTTTTATGACGTCATGATACCGTACCATTTTAATAGTACGTTGAGGATGCCGTCATTTTAGGACTTTGTCATACTATATCATACTATAGTGGACTGATGATCTTTCGATCACATCCAACACTAGGTTCAATTGCATTGATGACTCCATCGTTCAAAATACATTTTGATAATTTCAAATCATTTTTATCTAGCTGAAACAATTAGCATAGACATACGAATAATAGCACATTTTAAAACTTATTGGCTCAAACATTGACCCAATATATTTTTGAAAACACAAAATTACGAATATCAGCTCGATGTCAATAGATTTCTAAAATCTAGCATAGCTAGAAGATTTGGAATATCCATTTTTTTCCCACCAACTTCAATCTTGACTTCATTATTTCATTACTTAATCATTCTATCAATCTTCTATACTATCAATGCCCTCTATACCATAGCTTTTCTATACCCAATATAATTCATCAAACTTACCACACTTTGGAAATTCAGGAACTTACCACAATCATATGGGTTTAGGAACTTATCCTAGTCAGACCAAAATCGTCCATTCGCTGAGGGGTTCCCATACGATTATGAGTCACGAACCTACTATAAGTATGAGTTTTAAGAACTGTACCTAATCTTAAATATTCTCTAACTATCAAATATAAATATGAGAAAAGAATCACCTTCTCGTCATACGTATATCGATAGTGCGACACCAATATTTCAATGATTATCAATATAGGAAGCTAAGTGGTTGTCGAACCAACTCGACCACTAATCAATATAGGAAGCTGAGCGGTTGTTAAACCATGGACAAATCCCGTCCCATACCAGTATTTGTTCAACTCAACCACTATATTAATATATGAAGCTAAGTAGTTTTCAAACCAAGCACAAATTCCCGTCCCATACCAGGAATCGTACAACTCAGCCACTAACATGAGTCCTCAATTGAAATCCCACCTAATTTCATCTTGCTCTCAACTTAATTCTTTGTTTGATACGAATTTCTCGTATTGCATCATCCATAACTCCTCGTGAGTTTACTTCATACTATTTCATAGTATCATCTCTTTATAGCATCATGCTACAATTATTCAATCATTTAAGATCCTCTGATATTTTACAACTTTAGCAGATCACGTTGTGATCTCATTCTATTATCAACTCTTCTTACGGTTCTTTCTTATCTTATGATCGTCTCATCCTACGATCTTCTTTATTATTCTCTTTAATCACGTTATCTTATGTTTAATCAACTCAGGTGTTCCCTGTTCTTTTAGCTTTTCAGGTTTTTCTTTGAACCTAAACATTTTATCATAAACTGGTCTCACATGAATTTTCTAAACTCTATTTGAGTTCATCCTTATCATTTATATCATTCTCATCTTATAGATATCGTCTATTTATTAACACCATCTTTATTACTAGAGTTAGGTAACTTCTAGTTCTCATCTTATATAACTCTTCAAGATTCTTCTTTGAATCTTCTCGTTTATATATATCAATTCTTCTTTTAAAAATCTCTAACTTCATTCATATTATTCAATATTTTATTCGAGTTTACTTCGCGTCATTCACATCTTCTTCTTGTAACATTTCTAGGACTTAACTCATCTCATGCATCCACCTATACGAAAAGAATCACTTCTTAATCATACACATCCATAATTCTATACTCAGTACATATCGAGTCTCTAACAGTTTTCAGTATAGCACCTGAGTGGTTTCCCACAAACAACCAACAAACTAGTTTCCGTCTCGTCTACACTGTCTTTCACAGTGAGTTAGATCGGTTCCTAGTTCGTATCAACCTCCGCTCTCTGAAGAAATTGTTTAGCCCAGATAACATACATCAACCATTAAAGAGTACGATTGTACCACAATTATACTTAACTTACTATTCTTTAAACTTTATTATCTTCACCTCTTTTCTCTTAGGTTATAGTCTAAAGGTACTCGTACCTAAGGTTTCAAGAATTATTAAATAAGAATTTAGCAAATAAAATTCTTATTATGTGACGTTTTGCGTTTGAGTATGTGTATACATGTGTTATATATATTGTGAAATATGTGATTTGATGTGAAGAGAATTATATATTCGTGTATTTGGGAACGAGGTTTAATAGTTAATTAAACCATTAAATGAAATGAAAGAAATTATTACGAAAAAAGATATTTATTGAATATTAGTAAGTTGAAAATTATATTATGAAATAATATAATCTGATTGTTATGTATTGTGGGCAGTGGAATTGTTATGAATTAAATTTCATGAATAATGAGAGTAATTCACTTAATTAAAATAGTGAATTGATGTGAATATATTTGTGTATAAAGTGTTGGTGCGTATTTTAGTACGCTAATGTGATGAGAATTTTATAATTAATTAAATAATTAAATTAGAAGATTAATATTTTATTGAATAAAATAACTTATTTAATAAAATTATAGTTTGGCTAAATGTAATTATAATTTGGTTAGTAAAGTTTTAATTAAAATTGTTAATAAGTTTAAATAGATTTTTTTAAATATAATAAGTTTAATTAAATTAAAGTGTGACAAAATATCATATAATAAAAAGATTATTAAAATAAAGAGAAAAAAAATAGATTTTAGAGTTTGGCCAAATAAGGCCTTGTGGCCTTGGGTTTTCTTATCTGACGAAACTCCTCATTAAAAGTCACGTTCTTTCATCAGTTGGCTTTATAAGCCAAAAACACAGAGGAGATGAAGAGAGAAATTGAGAGAGAGTTTTTGAGAAATTGAAAAGAGATTTGAGAAAAATCAAGAGGGAGAAGATTTAGCAAGCCATTCCTAATCATCTAAGTCTAAAGAATAATTAAAAGTAAGCAATTTGTTTCTAAAAGATTATAGTTGATTTTCTAAATTTAATTATCTGTAGATGGGTTTGATGATTAATTTGTTAAGAAATTGGTTATATATGTTGTTGGATTGTAATAATTTGATTATATGTTGTATATGAATGATTTTGAGTGATCAAATCCATGAAATCATGTTTTAAAATAGAAAATTTGAGTTTTGATAAAATATGTATATTTTAGCTTATTTTGGAGTCAAAATTGGTTAGGAATTTGAGTAATAATCTATAAATTGAAGATGGATTATTGTTATGCATTTAAAAACGAAAACAACGGAAGTTGAACGGACCGATTTGGTTGAGAAACGAATCCGTAGCGATTGATTGCGCTAAATTTGTAAAAGTTTGTAAAACTAGTATGAATTGTGATTTTTTAAGCCTGTAAAATAGTTGTTTAAGTTGTTTAAGATGTTAGAATCACTGTTTACATGTTGGATTTTGTTTTTACAAAGATTATAACATTTGGGTATAGTCAATTTGCTGATAAATGAAGAAAATTGGGAATTTTTGGCATTTTTCTGCGTTTTTCGCGAACTGCAGAATCTGGATTTCAAGAAGCTCGCCCCGGCGAGCTCATTAAGCTAAATTTCTTGCCCCGACGGTGTCTCGCCCTGGTGAGCTCATTGAACTGAGTTTTCTCACCCCGGCGAGCTTGTTGTAAAGAAAATTCTCTCCTCGACGAAGGCTCGCCCCGGCGAGAGTTTTTGTGAAGGAATTCTCGCCCCTTCAAGCTCAATGCAAGAAATGTTAATTTATTTTCTTTTTCTTTGTAGTCATGCTATGTTACCCTATGCATGTTTAAACTTAGACTAATGCACTAAATGAATACTAAGATATTGAGTGAATGCTAAGCATATACTCGATGATTATAAAATATAAAGATTGATGAAGCTTAACTTAACGTTGGGTTTTAGGAATTCTTAAGGATGATATTTCTATAATTAAGCTTACAACTTCTGAAGTGAGATTGATAACCAGAAAACAATCGAGATATTAAAATAAAATTAGATCAGAGTGAATCCTAAAGTGATAATACAATTGTAACTAATTATTGTTACTTCTTTATAAGCGGAATGTATGGTTTGTTTTCTAAGTGTTGTTATGTGACTAATAAATTTGCTTTTGAAGTTTTAGGGCTTATTCTTCTGTTTCTCAATGGACTTAAGATATATTTGATCTCTTTGATGAAGTTTGATAGACATATCTGTGAATGATGCTTGAAGCTTCTTGTAGAATTCATTTTCTTCACCTCCAGGCATATCCTTTGCTGCAACTGTCATTGAGGAAATGTTTCCAAGCAACTCTTCTGAGTTCTTGTAATAACCAGGAATTTTAAGTCACTTTATATGTATATGCATTATTGATATTTAAAACTTTGTGCTATATAGTGATTTAATATGTGATAACATATGTGAAGTGGTGTATGGTTAAATAAATAAATGTACTATAGTTATGGATATATATATTTATAGATTTCATTAAAAAGGAAAGCTTTATAACCTAATTATACATTAGGTGAGATAATTAAATAACCTAAGGGTTATGGTAATAATGAATAGTTAGTATCTAATATTTATATTAACTTAAGTGGGTAATTTTATTATTGCAAGTGATTAATAATTTTAAACCTAATTATAGTAAACCTAATTAGGTTACAAGTTAAAGAGATATGTGTAAGTAATTAAATTCCATAAGATTGGGGAAAGAAATCCTAAATAAACAATTAGGGTAATAAATATTAAAAATGCTAAACTATGTTTATTACATAGCCCAAAACAATTAAATGAGAAGCCCAAAAGAAATAAAATGCAAACCAATACTTAGCACACTTGATTTAGGGTATTTTAGACTTTTGATTTATCAAATTTGTACATTAAAATAAATACAAAATGAAGAGGATAATGGGGCATGGGGACCGGCCCTATTAGGCCTTTTAAGGCAATAATATTATGCAAATCAAGTTCTTTAATTAGTAACTCTTACATCAAGTACAAGTGTGTCCATCTCTCATTAGTAGGAAATCTACTTAGCACTTTTAATGACATGAAGAGATAAGGCAAAGCCTTTTATCCAAGAGACAACAAAGATATGGGGGATATTAGTAACTCTTACATCAAGTACAAGTGTGTCTATCTCCCATTGGTAGAAAATCTACTTAGCACTTTTAATGACATGAAGAGATAAGGTAAAGCCTTTTATCCAAGGGACAACAAAGATATAAGGAATATTAGTTATACTCCTATTTGTATCTTGCTATATTGGAAGATACATTCTTGAATCACCACATTTCATTTTCTCTTCATTTTTCTCCTATTCTTCTTCTTCTATTTTTCTCCTAAGCTAGAAAAATATAAAGAGAGAAAAGAGAGAGAGAGGAGTTCGGTTCTTGAGGGGAAGGAGAGGCGTGCTAGCTTGATTAGTGCACCCTAAGTTCATATCTTATTTTGGTAGATCAAGAAAGGTTGCTACTGGAACAAGGTATAACCTAAATCTTCATTTCCTTCTTCTATTTGGTGTTATAGCAAGATTTGATGGGGTTATTAACTGATACCCAAGATACCCTAGTTCTACATATCATCATGTATAGAAATAAGTATCTTGAGTGTTAGATCAAAGATTTAGAGGAAGAACGTGAGTATATGTTCTCCTAGGGGTGAAACCCTAGTTTTCCTTCCACTAAATCTTGTGTAACTCAAGTTTTACAACTTGAATTTCTGATCCGTCGAAGAGAGGTGCTAGATATATGAGTTAGCTAGTAAAATCAAGTGGTAGAACATAAATTCAACAATTTTTGAAGCCTTGAGGGCTGTTTTCCCAAAACAGTCCAACTATAGAACTTAAAGCTTTAAAACCCTAAAAGCTTATTGTCCCCGTTTTTCCAAAGATTGTTTTGGCTACTTATGGATTTTTTAAAAATCTGAAAAACATCACAGAGGTACGTTAAGAAGTTATCTACAGGTAGGAAAAAGAGTGAACACATTTCGATGTGTGGTTTGTGTGTAATGGCTTTTACCGTGAAGGATTCCTAAATATTCTTACCCAGATTCCTCACTGTGTATACCTTGAAAAAATCTAAAATTGTTACAGTATGTTTATATATGTTATGAGAGTGTACCCTGAAAGTTTCAGAATTTCTTGAGAAAAATTAGATTTATGAAAAATATAACAAGATTAGGAGGTTTTGAGTACTTTAAAAATAGTAAATCATTTTCTAAAATTCCAGAAAAATTTGTGAATCATTGTTGGGTCATATATGCTATCCAGATCTAGAAGATAATAATTTTCAGAATTTATTTGCTATTTTTCATAATAATGTTATAGTTATGGTTAAAAAGAAATAAATGGTTAAATGATGTCATAAATGAGAAAAATAGGATGTTAAAGCTTAGGTACTCCTATTATAGTGTAATCTGACCTATGTGAGGTATTTTGGTAATCTATTATGATAAATAATATTTATGACCTTTTATGGGTATTAAATAAATTGTTTAATAAAGGGTAAAACATTAGAATAAATTGTTTATTCGCCTAATAACTTAGTAAAATATTACTATGATATTTGTAATATAAGAATTTGATATTTTTAAGTAAATAAAGATATATTAAGATTAAAACTTTATGGAAATATTATTTAATGGTTAATAATATTTGATTTAAGCATTAATAGATGATTAAAATATTATTAAATGGCTAATAATATTATATTAAAATATTTTTAATAATGTGAGATTAAAATATTATTAAAAGATTAATAATATTAGATTAAAGTATTATTAGATGATAAAATATTATTAAGTAAATAATAATATTCGAAATTAAATAAAATGTTATTAAAAATGTAACAACATTAGTAAAGGAATAAAATATTATTAGATGATTAATAATATTAGTAAATGAATAAATATTATTAATTGATTAATAATACTAAAGAATAGTAAAGTATTAAAATATTATTAAGATGTTAATAATATTAGTAAACTAATAAAAGTGTTATTAGTGGACTAATAATACTAAGAGGTAAATTAAATATTATGAAGATTAATAATATTAAGTGAATTAAAGGTAGTTGTTATTTAATAGTAATATTATCGAGGCATGATAATATTGCTAAGAACTAAATGCAATGTGTAATATTTATGTGATTATATAATGTAATGTTATGCTATGGCTAATTGAAAGATTAACTATAGGTCTCTCAAAGGAAGATAATTAAACTGCCTAGCGGATCGAATTTCATTGCGTAACAGTAGCCTACAAACGAGACAAGTTCCCTATCCTTACTCATATTTTATTGAGCAAGTTCTTTAACCCTACTCAAATTATGTTCAAGCAGGATATTATTGTATTGCAAGTTATTTATTTAAGTTTGAACCTTATTTCCAAGCATGCTTTAAGTGGTTTAATTACTTTACAATTATTCCACATCTATGATATTTATTGATACTCGCACTTGGTGCACTTGGGTTCATACAGTCTTGGACTTGTACATTATTCAAAGTTTTATAATTCATGAACTGTTAAGATTGAGTCTGGACCTTTGTTCGGCCAGACAATTGCATGAAATTTTTATAAAAGCTATTCAGGTCAATTGATGGTATGGATTCTTAGACTAAAGTGAACACTCCTTTTATTAGAGGGGAGTACCTGATGAGTGGGTTTTATACCTACGAATTGGATGTTTTCTAGGCTCAATTCTCGGCTATCTTTAAGCATTTATAGCACCATTTCACTAGTTATTTCATTATTGTGCAGGAGGCGGCTCTAAGTAGAAAATTGTGGAATTGTGGAACTTTTGGAGCAAAAATACAATTTTCCAGTAGTAGGGTCCATCGCCGGGGCGACAACCCCAGGCTTATTTCAGCGCCGGGGCGAAGCCATCGCCGGGGCGAAGCCATCGCCGGGGCGACGTTATTAAGCCAATTCCCATCGCTGGGGCGGCGTCTCGTAGCGTAATTTTGTCGCCGGGATGACAGGTCGGGACAAGAAATGAGGCTGGCTTTTGTCACATCTGCTGGTAGTGGGGATTCAGTGGAGCAAATTCGGGAGCACGATGGAAATGGAAGGGGAGAGAGTGATCAGATTATTAAGCATCTAGGGAGTGGATTTTGGATCATTCAAGCTTTGCTACACAATTTGGAGGCTAGGGTTTGAGAGAAAAAGAAGAAGAACAAAGGAACAAAGAGAGAACCTATCTGAATTTCATCAAATCAAGGAGGCTAGGAGCACGAAATAGGAAAGCAAGAGCTGGAGAAGAAGGACTACACCACACCAATTCGGGAATCTCATTATAAAAGGGGTGTTTCTTTATATGTTTTAGTTCTTTATTCTTATTTTGTCATTCCAAACCATGTACTATAAGCAGATTATGATGTTATTGAGATTGAATATGAGCTAAACTTTTCATTCTAAGATTGCAATGGAACCCAACTTGTAGTTTAAATTGAATGCTCTCTCATTGATTGGTAGTTAGTCATTACATGAATTGGAGTTCATAACCTTTGCTTAAGGATTAATTGCTTGGCCCGTAATTACTTTGGTAACTTATATGGAATTGAGAGAGGAAGTATAAGTTGAGACCTAGTTATGAATTCATGTGAAAGTTGGATATTCTTTATGGATAATGTATGAGATTATGTGACGTGAGTCTTATGTATTACTCTTGAGGATTGATAATTTGATTGTATTTAGGATAGACATATACCTAAATACCACATGTATCCAATTGAGAATCCTTGCTTAATGATTTCTATTGTGGAAGTTGGTAATTGATAGAATAGTTAATAGGATTTTACGTGACATGTGTGTCTTATTGATTGTTCTTGATATGAGATTCTTGCTAGTGTGTAGAATAGAAATATATCTATACACCACAATAGGAAATACGTATTCGACCATCGAGAGAGGCTTATATATACTTGCGATTTCTCGGATAATAATTTTTATGTTCTAATTTACCAAATAAGAGAGAGTATGATGTTTAAATGAAGAGTTGGGGGAAATTATAATCTTAGACCTTGTTATCTTAAATTCTATCCGTGTTAGTTAAATCTTGATTTCTAAATTGTCTTTATTTTAGTATTAATCAACAACAAACACAAACCATATTGTCATTGTTTAAATTAGATTGATTTTACATGCGATTGATATTTGGTAATTATTTAACATAATTCCTCGTGGGTTCGACACTTTACTTATCTTATATTACTTGTGGACCGCGTATACTTGCGCGTATTTTATTGATTGCGAAATCGAGCAACAAGTTTTTGGCGCCGTTGCCGGGGAATTATTTTACAATAATTTTACTAATATTAATTATAGTTAAATTGATCTGAATTTAGACTTGTTTTTATTTTTTATTTACTTGATTATGTAGGTACCCTTGATTTGTATGCGCCGATCACAAAGTCTTGAGTTATTTCCTTACGATCCCGAGATCGAGAGAAATACCCGAAGACTAAGAAGAGAAAGAATCAGGGATTCTAACAATCAAGAAACTATGGCGGCAGAGGAACAAAAAGCATTGAGAGACTATGTAACGCCGCAGATAAGTGATTTACAGTCTAGTATCACAAGACCGGCAATAACTGCAAATGCCTTTGAAATTAAACCAGGAACAATACAAATGGTGCAAAATTCGTTACAGTTTGGGGATTTGGCTAATGACAACCCTAATGAGCATTTGTTGAGCTTTATTGAGATATGTGATACTTTCAAATTTGTTGGAGTGACGGATGATGCTTTGAGACTTAGACTTTTTCCGTTCACTTTGAGAGACAAAGCTAAGAGTTGGCTTCACTCATTGCCACCGGGATCCATCACTACATGGTCAGACTTAGCACAGAAATTTTTGGCAAAGTTCTTCCCTCCTGCAAAGTCTGCTAGATTGAGAAATGAAATTGCAACCTTTGAGCAACACCATGGAGAATCATTGTATGAAGCTTGGGAAAGATTTAAAGATTTGCTTCGGAGATGCCCACATCATGGATTCCTTCCATGGATGCAATTGAATACCTTCTACAATGGATTAGGATCTCACAATCGGTCTAGTTTAGATGCAGTTGCGGGAGGATCTTTTATGGCCAAAAATTATGGGGAAGCACTTGATTTATTGGAGGTTATGGCTGCAAATAACTACCAATGGCCTAATGCTAAGATGAGTCAACCAAAGGTAGCCGGAGTATTAGAGGTAGATGCCATCACATCCTTAGCAGCTCAGATGGCAGCAATGTCAAAGAAACTTGATGCCTTGACGGATTCAAAAGTGCAACAGGTGGCTATTATTTGTGACGTATGTGCAGGGACACATGCCAACGACCAATGCCCATTTGACCACGAGGCAGTTTAGTTTGTAAGTAGCTACAAGAGACAGCCGAATCAGTACCAAAACACTTACAATGCTGGAAATAGGAACCATCCTAACTTTTCATGGAGCAACAATCAAAATTTTCAACAAGCTCCTACGCCACACCATCCTCCAGGGTTCCAAAATCAGCCATAACATCATACAGCTCAAACCACACAATCACAACCAGAGAGAAAATCAGATTTTGAAGAGTTGATATTGAAACACATGGCTAACCAAGATATCTTGATAAAAAACCAAGCAGCAACACTTAAGGCTTTGGAAAATCAAATTGGGCAAATGGCTAGTTCTATGTCAAATAGACCTCAGGGATCTCTTCCTAGTAACACAGAGACTAATCCAAGAAGAGATGGGAAAGAGGAATGTCAGGCAATAACACTCAGAAGTGGAAAACAAGCCTTATAGGAGCCCGAATTGCAAAAGGGGGCAGCCCACTCAAGCTCCCCTCCGGACTTGAATAATGCAGATTTTTCTAAGGAAATGGACAGCAGTGTACCCCCTAATTCAGAGCAGAAAGATAAACCTAGTGTTGAGCCTACTCCAAAAGTGTATCCACCAGTACCTTTCCCTCAGAGATTGCAGAAGCAAAAGTTAGATAAACAGTTTGCCAAATTCCTGGAGGTCTTCAAGAAGCTACAAATTAACATTCCTTTTGCAGAGGCCTTAGAACAGATGCCTAGCTATGCCAAATTTATGAAGGGAATTCTATCTAGGAAGAAAAGGCAAAATGACTTTGAAACAGTAGCTTTGACGGAGGAATGTAGTGTCGTGTTGCAAAGAAAGCTACCCCCCAAGTTGAAAGATCCAGGCAGCTTCACTATACCGTGTACTATTGGTAGCCTTTCATTCAACAAATGTTTGTGTGACTTGGGTGCTAGTATTAATCTCATGCCATTATCCGTGTATACTCAGTTGGGGCTTCCTGCACCAAAGCCTACAAACATTTCTCTTCAGCTTGCCGATAGGTCGGTTACATACCCAAGGGGAATTGTTGAAGACATTCTTGTTAAGGTGGATAAGTTCATCTTCCCGACTGATTTTATCATCTTAGATTTTGAGGAAGATAAAAACATTCCTATTATTCTGGGGAGACCATTTTTAGCCACTTGGAGAACTTTAATCGATGTGTAAAAGGGAGAGCTCACTATGAGGGTTCAGGATCAAGAAGTCACCTTCAATGTATTTAAAGCCATGAAATTCCCTTCGGATGAGGAAGAATGTTTTCAAGTGGATGTGATCGAGCGAGCTGTGAATGACGAGTTTCTAAATGTGTTAAACAATGATCCATTAGAAACTGCACTTCTAGGAGAGTTTGACATGGAAGATCCAGATTTGGTTGAGTATCTACAGATTTTGGATACAGTGCCACGGGGAAGCAAGTTTCAAATCCCGTTTGAATCTCTTGAGCATGCTAAGAATGTTACAGATCGGTTGAGACCATCCCTTGAGACACCTCCATCACTTGAGCTAAAACCTTTGCCTAACCATCTCAGGTATGCATATTTAGGTGATTCAGCTACTTTACCTGTTATTATTGCATCTGTGCTTAACAAGTTTCAGGAAAGCAAGCTGTTGCGGGTTCTTAGAGAGTACAAATCTGCTATTGGATGGAGCATCGCCGACATCAAGGGAATAAGCCCATCATACTGTATGCACAAAATCTTGATGGAGGATGATAGTAAACCCACTGTGGAACATCAAAGGAGGCTCAACCCAATCATGAAAGAGGTGGTAAAGAAAGAGATTTTGAAGTGGTTAGATGCTGGAATAATTTATCCTATTTTTGATAGTGCTTGGGTGAGCCCAATTCAGTGTGTACCCAAGAAAGGGGGTATGACAGTCGTGGCCAATGAAAATAATGAGTTAATTCCGACAAGGACAGTGACCGGGTGGAGGGTGTACATGGATTACAGGAGACTTAACAAAGCGACCCGAAAGGATCACTTTCCATTACCCTTCATTGATCAAATGTTGGATAGACTAGCTGGGCATGAGTACTATTGCTTGTTGGATGGGTATTCGGGCTATAATCAGATAGCTATTGCTCCAGAAGATTAAGAAAAGACTACCTTCACATGCCCATTTGGTACTTTTGCTTTTAGAAGGGTCTCATTCGGATTGTGTAATGCACCGGCCACTTTTCAAAGGTGCATGATGGCTATTTTCTCAGATTTGGTAGAACACAATGTTGAAGTTTTCATGGATGTTTTCTCAGTGTTTGGTGACTCATTTGACAACTGCTTGGAAAATCTAGTTCTAATACTGAAGAGATGTGTGGAAACTAATCTAGTGCTCAACTGGAAAAAATGTCACTTCATGGTGCAAGAGGGAATAATACTTGGGCATAAAGTGTCATCCAAAGGTCTTGAGGTGGATAGAGCAAAACTTGAAACAATTGAAAATTTACCTCCACCAACCTCAGTGAAGGGCATTCGCAGTTTTCTGGGACATGCGGGGTTTTACCGAAGACTCATTAAGGACTTCTCTAAGATCACAAAGCCTTCTACTAGAGAAAGATGTGCCGTTCAAGTTTGATGAAGAGTGTTTGATCGCATTTGAGCTTTTAAAGAAGAAATTAACCACTGCACCAGTGATAACTGCTCCGTATTGGTCAAAACCCTTCGAATTGATGTGTGATGCTAGTGATAATGCGGTAGGAGCTGTTTTGGGACAGCGTGAAGAGAAGGTTTTTCATGCTATTTACTACGCCAACAAAACCTTAACTGATGCACAGCTCAATTACACCACTACCGAGAAGGAGTTGCTTGCAGTAGTTTATGCCTTTGATAAGTTTTGATCTTACTTGATTGGAACAGGGGTGGTTATATTCACGGACCATTCGGCTATTCGATATCTAATTGCTAAGAAGGATGTTAAACCGAGATTGATTAGATGGATCTTATTGCTGCAGGAGTTTGACTTGGAGATTCGGGACAGAAAAGGAACTGAAAACTAAGTAGCCGACCATCTATCTAGATTGGAGAATCTGGGGCATGATAAGGAAGACAAAGTTTTAATAAATGAATCTTTCCCGGATGAACAACTGTTTGTGGTTCAAGGCGAAATTCCATTGTATATTGATCAGTGATGAAGGGAGTCACTTCTGCAATAAGCACTTTGCTGCCCTCTTGGCAAAATATGGGGTCAATCATAGAATTGCTACTGCGTATCACCCCCAGACCAATGGACAAGCTGAGGTTTCCAACAGAGAAGTGAAGAAAATTCTGGAAAAGATCGTCAATCCCACAAGAAAAGATTGGTCAACAAAGCTGGATGATGCACTGTGGGCGTACAGAACGGCTTTTAAAACACCCATTGGTATGTCACCATACCAACTAGTTTATGGCAAGGCATGCCATCTCCCGGTTGAACTTGAGCATAAGGCGTTCTGGGCCATAAGAAAGATGAATTTTGATCTCATAGCTGCAGGCAAGAAAAGGCTTCTTCAGCTCAATGAACTTGATGAGTTCCGACTGCAAGCTTATGAAAATTCAAAATTGTACAAGGAGAAGGTAAAAAGATGGCATGATAAGAAAATTGTTGACAGAAAATTCGAGCCTGGCCAAGCGGTATTGCTATACAACTCTAGATTGAGGCTTTTTCCCGAAAAGCTCAAATCACGTTGGTCGGGTCCTTTCATTGTCAAGCATGCATTTCTGCACGGAGCTGTTGAAGTCTATGGTGATAATCCGGAGGAAACGTTCAAAGTTAACGGGCAGCGTCTTAAGCATTATTGGGGTGACGACTTCGCTCGCCAAAAGACCTCGATCACTTTAGCCGATTAGCCTTGAATGGATGTGAAGTCGGGTCGAGGACTTTAAACCATGCGCTGGATGGGAGGCAACCCATTATCCTTATCTGTATCATTTACATTTTGTTGTTACATTTCAGTTTTACAAGTGTGTATTCTTGTGTTTCTAAATTTTCCATTTTTGCATTTTGGTTAGATAAGCTATGCTCTCATTGTGCTCTAAATGTTGAATTTTTGGGCAAGATATTCAGAATATGTGTGCAATGTTGCTTAAAACAGGTTGGAAGAGTTAAGTTTGGTTTTGGATCAGATTTACAAAAGTGCAAGTTTGGAGATGCAGTAGGGTCCATCGCCCCGGCGACAACTCATAAGCCATTTTTATCGCCCAAGCGACACTATCGCCCCGGCGACGGTTCAGACTCATTTTTTCTCGCCCCGGTGACTTTTCTCAAGCTTATTCTACCGCCCCGGCGGTAAACTCGGATTTCAGTTTTTAAAATACCCTTCCAGGCGACTGACTTCCCCATTTCTTTTCTCTCTCTCTCGCACCCAAAACCTGCAATCCCTATCCCACACTATCCAAATCCTTACAATCCTACACCCTAACCCAATTTTCAGTCAAATTAAACCCACGCCATCATCAAACCTTCCCTCCTTACGGATTGAAAACCCTAAGCCACACGGATTCTTGGCAAATTTGGGTTCCAAGCAATTTTCCAATTGTCAGTCTCCACCATTGCAAACCCATGATTGCTAGTACTCAAAGCTTGGGATTTGAAGCAGAATTTATACTCAGTGCACCTCTGATTAGAAATCAAGCAACAAGTTTCAGCGCTCATTCTCTTCACATTCTTCAACTAGGTGTTGCAAGGTATGCACTGAATGTACTGGGCATTATTTGCTGTTGTGTATCGGTTTGTTTTGGGTTATTCTTACTGGTTGAAAACTGAATAATCACTAATTAGCGATAGTGGATTTAAGAAATATTGGATATCAGTTTGGGATTTGCTCTGTCTATAATGGTTACTATGCACTGATATATCTTGATGCAATTGTTGGGTATTGTCGTTAAAGTAAATTGTGTCTGTATTGGGTATTTTTCAACTGCTATGAACTGAAGTTGTGGGATTGCACTGTATTATTCATTTGTTGGGCCGATTGAGTTTGTGTTGGCTCAATCGGGTGTTGGTATATATATATTACTGGAATTGGTCTGTTGCAGTGAAATTGAAAAATAGTTGGAATCAAGTTTGGGGGAAGATTTTTGTGGTTCTTTGTGCCAATTACTGATCAATCATGCCGCCAAAAAGGTTCAGGGGTGATGGTTCCTCAGCACCACAGGAACGGGCCTATGATCATAGTAAGTTTGTCAATGCTGAGGCCGCTACACGATTTGACACTTTCATAGCGGGTAAGGCTCTAACGCCCGAGCATAGCCTGCGGCCTAGTTGGAGGGTGGATGGAGAGATGGTTGATCAAATTACTGAGAGAGAATGGGACACTTTCATTGAGCAGCCTGAGGCAGCTGTGGTAGCCATTGTCCAGGAGTTCTATGCTAATGCAAAGGACACGCTACCATATACTGTGACTGTACGGGGCAGGACTGTACCATTCAGCGCCCAGCCTATTAATGACTACTATGCATTGGACGCTCCTGCAATGTGCCAGTATACTGAGTTCCTGCGATCCTCACCCGACTATGACAGAATTCTGGCCGAGTTGTGCAGACCGGGCACCACGTGGGTGGCTAAGGGCACCAGAGGGGGTACATTTTTTCATAGCAAGGAGTTAAGCCTATATGGTAAGATTTGGTATGTTGTTCTCTGCGCCAAGCTGATGCCCACAGTTCATATTAGTGATGTTATGAAGGATAGGGCTGCCCTCTTGTATGCTATAGTCATGGACTACGCGATCGACGTGGGTCGCATCATTGAGGGTAACATCCGTAGGATCCTGAGGAGTAATGTTCATGGCGGGTTACCACACCCGTCGCTTATTTGCGGACTGTGCCGTGCTGCAGGCGTTCAGTGGGCCGAGGATGAGGTTGTCCAGCAGCCACTGCTAGTCTTGGACCATAGGCTGATCTCCAGATACTCAGTTTGGGACCAGGCACAGTCGCACCCGTGAGGTCGAAGATTTATTATTCAGCCCCAAGCAGACCCAGAGGGTGCCCCTGCTTCACCTACTGATTCCAGCTCTCAGCCGAGATCTCGTGTTAGCAGTCAGCTCAGAGATATGCACATGATGCTGGTACGACAGAACCAACGACTTGCGGAGAGGCAGGAGCACATATTCAACTACACCACAAGCTTCAATGCAGTTCTGGCTGAGCAGTTCGCGAGGCTAAATCTGGGGGGACCACCTATCCCATTTCTAGTGCCCCAGCCACTGCCCCCTATCCACCATCTGATGTTGAGGTTGAGGATATCAACCAACCATGATCAGGGGAGTCCTCAGTTTTACATTTTGCACTCTTTAGACAATGAGGACATTCTCCATCTTAAGTTTGGGGGTGGTTTTGCTATTGGTTTTGCTTTTTGCTATTTAGTAATCGTTCCTTGTACTTCAGTTGGTTTAATGCTTTAGGTTTAATGCTTTAGCATGGTAGTTGTAGTTAGTATGCAGGTTTTTAAGTTTTAAAGATAGTTTTTGAAGGATGGCTTTTATTGAAAATAATCATGTGAAATATCATCAAAATGACTTTTCTTGCTATGAATGCTTATTTCTATTAGTGTCATTTGTTGATGATCATTGTACATATTCATCGTCTATTTTTCTTTAGATTTATGGTTTCTCAGCATCATGTAGAACTGCATTTAGAAACCTATGAGCAGTGCATTTAAGGAAAGCCGATGATGACTTGGTAATCACTGTTTTAATGTATTCAGCACCTTGGATCTGAATTGCTATATTAGAAATGTTAACTCGTGCCTATTTCTCTTGAATTTTTAACCCTTGGAGTTCCTAATGCACATAACATGGTTGTTGAGTACGTGAGATTTTATATTCAACTCGTTGAAACTGTTGCTCATTAAAAGATAGGATAGTCTCTAAAAAAAAATTTATAATATTATGCTTATTTACTATTTCGATGTCTGTCTTGAATGCTGGTTATAATTGAAAATGAAATATAGACAGATATGAGCAAATCTTGACTAGTTTATCTTTGTGGCCTTTGTCATTCGAACAAGTAAGCCCGTTGGAGCGTTTCTACGCTTGGTGCCCTAAAACCATCTGGTTTGGGAGTCGTCGGTGGAAAGTTTGCTACATGGATGACATTGAAAAGCCTAATGAAGATAGACATTGCACAGGTCTAGATGTTAATAAAATATCATCGAGATGGAGCGTAAAACGCACTCGATGATAGTTATAGAATATAGCCAAATGAAATGTGAAAATAGAGGCTAGTGAGTATGAGAGCTGCTAGCAATTGGGTATTGACTATTTTATCTTCTTTTGAGCAATGTAGTTCGTGGATTGAATTATAATCAGTGCGTGCTCTGACAATCCAACCACACACACACTTAAGGGTTAAACATTTAGCGAAATTGTTGTGAGTTTCATTTCTGATAATCATTTGGTTGAGAGGTTGTCGTTTACTTGTTTTTAAATGTTGAGGCTGGATATCCTTATCCTGACTGCTCTAGCGTAAAACTCTTGCATTTGCATTCGTCTACTTAGTGGCATTGTGTATTTTTCATTTCCTTTGTTTTGCTTGAGGACAAGCAAAGTCTTAAGTTTGGGGGTATTTGATGAGTGGGTTTTATACCTACGAATTGGATGTTTTCTAGGCTCAATTCTCGGCTATCTTTAAGCATTTATAGCACCATTTCACTAGTTATTTCATTATTGTGCAGGAGGCGGCTCTAAGTAGAAAATTGTGGAATTGTGGAACTTTTGGAGCAAAAATACAATTTTCCAGCAGTAGGGTCCATCGCCGGGGCGACAACCCCAGGCTTATTTCAGCGTCGGGGCGATGTTATTAAGCCAATTCTCATCGCCGGGGCGACGTCGTCACCGGGGCAGCGTCTCGTAGCGTAATTTTGTCGCCGGGGCGACAGGTCGGGACAAGAAATGAGGCTGGCTTTTATCACATCTGCTAGTAGTGGGGATTCAGTGGAGCAAATTCGGGAGCACGATGGAAATGGAAGGGGAGAGAGTGATCAGATTATTAAGCATCCAAGGAGTGGATTTTGGATCATTCAAGCTTTGCTACACAATTTGGAGGCTAGGGTTTGAGAGAAAAAGAAGCAGAACAAAGGAACAAAGAGAGAACTTATCTGAATTTCATCAAATCTAGGAGGCTAGGAGCACGAAATAGGAAAGCAAGAGCTGGAGAAGAAGGACTACACCACACCAATTCGGGAATCTCATTACAAAAGGGGTGTTTCTTTATATGTTTTAGTTCTTTATTCTTATTTTGTCATTCCAAACCATGTACTATAAGTAGATTATGATGTTATTGAGATTGAATATGAGCTAAACTTTTCATTCTAAGATTGCAATGGAACCCAACTTGTAGTTTAAATTGAATGCTCTCTCTTTGATTGGTAGTTAGTCATTACATGAATTGGAGTTCATAACCTTTGCTTAAGGATTAATTGCTTGGCCCGTAATTACTTTGGTAACTTATATGGAATTGAGAGAGAAAGTATAAGTTGAGACCTAGTTATGAATTCATGTGAAAGTTGGATATTCTTTATGGATAATGTATAAGATTATGTGACGTGAGTCGTATGTATTACTCTTGAGGATTGACAATTTGATTGTATTTAGGATAGACATATACCTAAAAACCACATGTATCTAATTGAGAATCCTTGCTTAATGATTTCTATTGTGGAAGTTGGTAATTGATAGAATAGTTAATAGGATTTTACGTGACATGTGTCTTATTGATTGTTCTTGATATGAGATTCTTACTAGTGTGTAGAATAGAAATATATCTATACACCACAATAGGAAATATGTATTCGACCATCGAGAGAGGCTTAGATATACCTGTGATTTCTCGGATAACAATTCTTATGTTCTAATTTACCAAACAAGAGAGAGTATGATGTTTAAATGAAGAGTTGGGGAAAATTGTAATCTTAGACCTTTTTATCTTAAATTCTATCCGTGTTAGTTAAACCTTGATTTTTAAATTGTCTTTATTTTAGTATTAATCAACAACAAACACAAACCATATTGTCATTGTTTAAATTAGATTGATTTTACATGCGATTGATATTTGGTAATTATTTAACATAATTCCTCGTGGGTTCGACACTTTACTTATCTTATATTACTTGTGGACCGCGTATACTTGCGCGTGTTTTATTGATTGTGAAATCGAGCAACAGTACCCCACGTATCTAATATAAGATACAAACAGCAGAGTTGAATGTTATGTATATACATAGCGTACGCAAGGCCGATCCTCTCAAGTACATATTCTGTAGCCAGTAACCAAAGGGTCAATCAGCTATTGATTCCATTAGAAGTTTATTGTTCAAAGTCTACTTGACTATCATTTATTCTAAAAGCAGTTATTATTCTTTCCTCCGATATTCATATTGTTGAATTCCTTTTTACATTCCGTTCATCATGATATATCCTTTATTGTTATATTTAAACTTGCTGAGCAAACTAGTTGCTCATCCTTGCTATATCATGACTTTCATTGCAGTTAAAGCCGAGACTTCAGGGAAGGGCAAGGGTAAAGAAAAGATAAAGTAATAGACTTTAAGTAGCTGACTTTGTTTTATGCTTTGTTTAATTTACTATTAATGTAATTTGAACCCTAACTAATATTTAGAGTATGTTTTGCTTTATGTATTAAGGTTATCGAATCTTGGGACTAATAACATCTTTTGAATGAACAACATATGTTTATTATATTCCGCATTTAGTCATCGTATATTGTTTGGAGGTGGATGTTTGTATTGGATCGTGATGACCAGATCCGGGTATTTGAGACCCGAATTTGGAGGCGTCACAGTTCTTCAGCAACTCTTGATCACTCAAGGGATCTTCAAGGATCGGTGTAGTTGGCTTGGGTTTCTCACTCTTGTAGATGTTTTCAAGAGCAGTGACTATATCAAAGAAATCTTTGTTTGATGAAGAAGGAATATCAGAGGGTATTTTAGTTGAGGTATTTGACCTTTGAGGGAGTGCGTTATTTGGCTGGGACTAGAATGCTGCAGTCGTAGAGTTTGGGGGCTCTACAACCATTGACTCTATGGTCTTGGTTTTTTCTTTGCCTTTATCAAGGTTTTCTAGTATATAGTATGGAATGTATATACCTTCAGCATGTCGGTAGACTTTGAAGTGTTGGGAATTCTTGATCAGCATCTTTGGAAAGGATTGAACTCTTGGGAAGTTCTGAAAGATCATCTTTAGGTTTGGAAATTGTGAGTAACACTAGCTGATGAAGCTTTTATCTTCAAGTGAAATGGCCTTTAACCAGGGTATCCATGGGTAGAACCAAGTCAACTGCTGACTTTCAGGATCGTATAACACCGTAGTTCGATCCAGTTCAGTGTTTTGAAAATTATCGAGCAGATCCTCTATAGTCATTGATACCACTCTGATTTGTTCGTTGCCATGATCTATCCATCTCGTTGGCAACACAGCTCCTGGTTTATCACAAGCTTCTAGCACTATCCTTCTACGAATTTTTGCAACTGCTAGGAGTGGATCAGAATTGCTTTCTGACTCATCTTTTTCAGAGTTAGAATCCTATTGTGCTTCATCCTCTTCCATTGCATCCTCTTGTGCTTCATCCTCTTCTATTGCATCCTTTCCTTTCCCAATGTCACTCTCTCTAGCATTCTTTCTGCATGCCCCGAAAATCCACCACCTTCTTGCTTGGTCGGACTTCCTGCTGACTTGTACAACCTTTATATACTACTATAAAATCTTGACTTCTAATAATCAAAGTATAATGTGGAAAAGTGATAATATTTATAATATCATTCGTTCATGGTTATAACATTCCTAGATAACTTGTTATTATTACAAATAAGTCCTAAAAGACTTAAAAACAAATATCCATTTATCTATCTGAGACTTGTAGTATTAGCAACCAGGCAGTTCCCAAGAAAGAGGGGGCTTTCCATTAAAACAGCGCGCAATTAAATGACCAAACCTCTTTCCTCGACATAACTTTTTAGACATTGCCAATAATGTTAATCTAGCATAGTTAAATGACTTCTACATCTACGAACTTAAATATAAAGTACACAATACATTCTCATTCCTATTACATCGAAAGAAGACAACAATAATTATATCTTTCTTGACTTAACTACTCTTCTTTAACTTTATCTTTTACCGTCAGACTCCTTTGGTAATACTTCCTTAGCTGCAAATAGAAATTATTTGCAAGAATGAGCATAAAATAGCTCAACAGGTTTAGAAATATAAACACAATGAGTTTTTAGTTGAAGGAATAGAATTCACGATTTTGCCTAACTGAGGGTTGATATCCTCTATTGATTCGTATCAACCAGAAAACTGAAGGTTAATATCCTCTATTGATTCGTATCAACCATTTCTGTCAATCATAAAGACTTAGAAATATGTTTGGTTTGGATTTTTTGAAGGGGATCTGTAATGACCGTGAATTTTTAAACTCCATTATTAATTAAATATAAATTTAATTTTCAATGAGTTAGTTTCGTATGATTATTTAAAATCTTGTGTATTTAATTAGTTATGCGATTATATGATTTCGCGTAATTGCTAAGATTAATTAAGGGGAGTCACTAATGGTTTACCTAAATTAGTGAACAAACCCTACGGTTTTAATGTTGAAAGAATTGATAAAGTGCCGATTAATTAAATATTCAATTTAATAAAATATAGTGTGGGAATAGATATTTAATTAATTTAAAGGGAGTCTCAGTAATAGAATTATTAAATTAATTAATGGACTACCCTAGGTTATTTAATATCTAGAAATTTATGAATAATTAAGTGTTAAATATTCAATTATTTTGAATATAGTAAATTAATTAATATTACCTATTAATTAATAAGGATAATACAATTAGTAATATTTATAGTCCCGTTAGTAAATAAATAATAAGCGACTAGTTAAATTTATTTAATTAACTAGTAGCAAAATAATAGGACATAGATTTTGGGACAAATCCCATTTATTTCCAACCATAGTCAGAACGGAAGGGAGGGAATTGAATTAATAACCAACTGAGATGAACAGTAAACCTTGTCATCAGCCGCGTATAGATTTCCTTGCGGGATTTCTTACCGGATTTCTGTGGCTGAAGATATCAGCGGCGTTGCCCATCATCTTCTTCTTGTTCCCGATGGTTAACAAATTTGGACAAAAGCTTGGCACGGTTAATAAATTGGCTATAAATTAGGAACCCAACTTCTCCTTCAGTGCACTGAGATTGTAAAATTCACTGAAAGAGGAATTGAAGGCTTGGGAGGGAAGAACAATCAGAAGAAGGGAATAGGCGCACGAATGATTCCTGGCTACATCGTTTAGCACAGAAAGAAGAGAAGAACGGCAGCTAAGTCTAGGAGGTAACCATTTCCCTGTTACAGTACACCTTCGTTGCAAATCGTTACCAATGCTCTGCTTCATGCTTGGAATTAATTCCTCAAATTAGGTATATAAAACTTATAATTAATAGTAATATGTAGTTAATATTGGGTTATGCATGCTTGGAAATTAGTTTTAATAATTAAAATTCGAAGAAAGCCATGAAAATGAAACGAGGAAGATGACATCTGGTTCGTCACGCCGCGGGACTAGCAAATGACAATGTAGCATCGCGATTAAGGGGCCTGGCGCCACAGCGGCAGCGTCACGCCGCAGCGCCATGCCTAAGGGCTCTGACGCTGCAGCGCTATGCTTGCTGCTTAACCTCACGCCGCAGCGTCAAGACCGTGTGCTAAGCTGGGTTGGCACGGACCTGACGCCGCAGCGCCGGCCTCACCTTGATGGTGTCGCGCTGCAGCGCCAAGCCCGTGTTTTTGGCCGGGTCGGTCCGGATCATGATGGTTCGGGTCGGGTTGCGTAATTTTAATATTAATAGTTTTAATTAGTTATTAAATTATTTCTATTAGATAACCATTAAGCAACTACGATTAATATTGGGATTATTTATTTTGGTAATAATAATTAATAAACCCAATTAGTTATCCGTTAGTTAATCATATTTCGTTAAGCCTTAAAATGCTTAATTGTATATCAAGTATTAACCAGAGTAGTGTTGTCTTAAGGCGAAAACTGATTAACCTGGGTAGTCGTAGTGGCAATCAATGTGCTTTAATGATGCTACATCTGTTTTGAATCTAGTCTTTATGTGACTAATTGTTATACGAATATGTACTTAACTGTGTAGGATTTTAAGGAGCGTGTGTTATTATATTGTAGCAGACGCACCAAGAAAGTTCCCTAACGCTTGTCTAACCCTTGTGTTGGTCAAGTTTCCTATCCTAGCTCAAATTATTTATTAAACAAGTTTTCCCTAACCTTGCTCGAGTTAATTATTTAAGCTTGAACTTTACTTCCAAGCATGCTCTAAGTGGTTTAATTTCTTTATGATTATTCCACATTGATATTATTGTGATTCGCACTTGGTGCAATTTAGCTCGTACATCTTTTGACTTATGCCTTAATTAAAGTTCTATATTGCATGAACTGTTTAGAGTTAAGTCTAAGCCATTGTTCGGCTAGACGTAAGCATATTTAATAAAAGCTTTCCAAGCCATTTGAAGGTGCAGATTCTTGGACTAACATGAACACCCCAAAAATATAGGGGAGTACCCCACGTATCTAAATATAAGATACAAGAACAGAAAT
Source organism: Aralia elata (assembly GCA_034770075.1). NCBI lineage: Eukaryota > Viridiplantae > Streptophyta > Magnoliopsida > Apiales > Araliaceae > Aralia > Aralia elata. The sequence continues at coordinate 53,060,961 of CM068382.1, forward strand.
TAAATGTTATGCATATACATAGTGTACTAGAGGTTGATCCCCTCGAGAACGTATTTCTGAGCCAGTAGCCAAAGGATCAATTAGCTATTGATTCCATTAAAAGTGTATTGTTCATGGTCTATATTGACTATCGTTTATTTTAAAAGCAGTTATTATTCTTGCTTTTGTTATTTCTCTTTGTTGAATCGTTTCCAGATATTCCTTTCATTCATGATATATATCATTTCTTGCTGTTATTTAAACTTGCTGAGCAAACTAGTTGCTCACCCTTGTTATATCATGAACTTTATTGCAGTTAAGCTCGAGACCTCAGGCAAAGACAAGGGCAAAGAAAAGATGAAGTAATAGACTTCAAGTAACGGGCTTTATGTTATGCTTAGTTAAATTTATTATCAATGTAATTTGAACCCTGATTTAATATTTAGGGTATGTATTGATTAATGTATTAAGGTTATTGAATCTTGGAACTAGTAACACCTTTTGAATGAACGACATACGTTTATTTTATTCCGCATTTAGTTCGGTATGTTTTTTAGTGGTGAATGATTGTGTTGGATCGTGATGACCAAGTCCGGGTGTTTGAGACCCGAATTTGGGGGCGTTACAGGATCAACCTTCCTCAATATCCTAGGTGTATGCATATCATCCTACTCATGCCCATGCATGTTATGTCGAGATTTACTGGACATATATATGACCCTTAAAGGGGTAATGACCCTCAAAAGGGTAATTCATCTAAGTTTTGGAAGTCTTACCAAAACAATTTGGTTCGACACAACAATTCATGCTTTCACTAAGCAACAACAATTTCATATGAATAACAGTTCATTTCTTAAGTTATGTTGAATCAAGAAGCAATAACTTCACAATAATTGATGACACATTTGTCTATAATTTGAATCCATAACAAAAGAGAAAGAAGTTTAAAAGAACTTGCATAACGTAGAAACTTTGTTCAATATCAAATTAAACAAGAGATACTGAATCAAGAAGCAATAACTTCACAATAATTGATAGCAAGATGTATAATACTTGCATAAAGGTAACAAGGATTGGAGACTTGCCTCGTATATCTTTTACAGTTGATATAACGTCTAAACGTTCGTCGTAAATCCTATACGATTATCGGCATACATAACTAGTTAAACGTTTAACAAATAACTATTTTAAGTTTTTATTTCGGTTATTATAATCGCTTATAATTAAGACTCCTTATACTATACATCAAATAATTTCAGCATTATAACTGCTTATAAAATGAATATTCATCAACTATATTTAAAATAAATTGAGCATTATAACTGCGTGCAAAACGAGTATTCGTTTACTATGTTTGAAATAAATCGGGCATTATAACTGCTTATAAAATGTGTAACGATCGAGAATTTTAACTTCCTTGTAACCCGAGTTTATGTGAATAAAATGATTTTTTACTTTATTATTATTATTATTATTATTATTATTATTATTATTTATATTAGTATATTTTATGTGCTTAGAAGTTATGTGATATCCTAGAATATTTGAATACATGAAATTTTACGTGTTATAGTTTTATTTAAGTGAATAATTGATTTCGCGTAGCGTCGCTAAATCACTATTCACGGGGCACGTTTTTCGAGGCACTATTAACGGCATAATATTTTTGTATCTTTTTCGATTTTAATAAATTTCATAAATACGTGATTTCATAAATATCTTTTTCGAATAATTTTTCCAAGCATCGGAAATTTTATTTGAGCTGATACGTGATTTTATTCGTATCCGAAATGTATAATATGGGTGTTCCGAATATTTGGACAAATCCCATAATAATTATTTTTATGTGTCCCCATAATTTATGGGAGTGCCCATTTTAATTTTGGGTAGAGTTATTTACCAGTTTTGGTACAAAAGTGGGAGTTTTCGGATATATTTTTATGTATTTGGGTATTTATTTTGGCTTGTTACTCCAAGAGGGAACCAACCCCCAATTTTAGACCAATCAAATGCAAGGAGGGAGAGGTTAGCCGACAAGCTTCATGGAGCACCCAACCCACTCCCTTCATTCTCCCAAAATTACTCCTCCACTCTCCTATTCCATTCAAACCATCCCATCTCTCTCTTGCATTCCATCAAACCATCCCATTAGCAGACAGAGAGAGAAAGAGAGGGAAAATCTGCAGTATAGAGGAAGAAGAAAGAAGGAGAAGGTCGCCGGAAAAGTCGCCGGAAAAGAAGAAGAGTCGCCGGAAAAAGAAAGGAGGAAGAAGAAGAAGACACGGGTGGAAGAAGAAGAGAATCCAAGCAAGAAAACTCAAGCCAAGCAAGCCTAGCAATCTTCTTAACCTCTAGGAAGAATTTACAGAGGTAAAACGCCAACCAAAATCCATTCCATTCGATTTGTTGTTAACTTTTTCAAATTTTCTTAGTTTTGAGCTCCTAAGCTTGTGGGTCAGATTTGTGTCGATTCTTGTTATTTTTGTTTGTGTTGGATGTTTGTAAATGTTGTTAAGAGGTTATATAAGCCATTAATAACATCAAAGTGGAACAAAAACGCAATAAATCCGTACCTATGCTTAAGGAGGATGAAGAACATGAAAAATAATGAACTTTGAACATTTGGACGATTTAGAGGACCTTGTAGCTATGATTTTGTGTTTGTTTAATTCGTTTATTATTATGATATTGTACTTCCATGGGTTATGAGTTTAACCCAGTTGAAATGGAGTAAAAAGGGATTAAAACAAAGTTTTGGTGATGATTTTTGTGAAGAACACCAAGAACACCAAGAACATAAAAATATAGTATGAGTTGATACTTTGGCCTAAGATTTGGCCATGTTAGTGTTAATGGATAGCTCTAAATTTTTGAAATGTTGTAGCCCTATGTCTTAGGAGTCCATAGATCTGGAACGGACTAATTTGAGCATGTATTGAGGGAGTTATGGTGGTTGGAAGCAAGATAGGTCTAGAACACCAAAACCAGAGCATTCCGGGAAGCAAAACGGGTTGGGAGACTTAGGCCGAGTGCCTAGGCGCTGGCCACGAGCTCAGTTGCTATGAGAGAGTGCCTAGGCGCTGCTCAAAGTCCATTTTGAGTGCCTAAGGCGCTGGACAAGAGATTGTGCAAACAGCTTCGACGTCCTTTAGTAAAATGGGCATAACGTTCTGATACAAACTTGGATTGAGTTGATTCAAGATGATTAGGAAAGAGGAAGAATAGACCTACAACTTTCGTTCTTTAAGTTGTTCAATTTGAGATCTTTAACATGGCCTAAATTAGCCATTTATAGGACTGATGTGTAATTAGAGGCAATCAGAGAGTGTCGGGCATGAGCGTAAGCACGCGTAATGCTCCCGACAATGTTAAATGATGTTCTAAGTTATAAAACATAAAGTTTATGAATTATAATGATACTTAGGATTAGCCAATGAGTATTAGATAAATCGACGGGGCGTGCTAGGCGTACGCAATTGTGTGTCGCTTAGGTGTTCGAATAGACAAGTTTGGCGTACAGACATACAAGCGTCGTAACGCCGTAACTAGTGGGCATAACCTTGTTTAATATGTTGTTTCTTATTTAAATGGGACATTATAGAGTTGTATAAACAAATATTTGGTATCTAGTATGTGACTAATTGTTATGTGAATATGTATTTAATTATGTAGGATATTAAGGAGCGTGTGTTATTATATTGTAGCAGCGCTTCAGGCAAGTTTCTTAACTCAATTCAATTTATATTTGAGCAATTTCTTCTTTAACCCATGTCTAACCCTTGTGTTGGGCAAGTTTCTAAACCTTATGCACTATTTTTATTTCGTGCAAACAGGTATATGTTAGGCAAGCTTCCTAACACTTATCTAACCCTTGTGTTGAGCAAGTTTCCTATCTTATACAAATGTTGTATATTGTTGCAAGTATTACTTCATTAAACGAGTTTTTATCTTATTCAACATATTCTGAATAGGTTCCTTTACTTCAATCATTGTCATGTTGCAAGTTCTCTTAGAATGAACTGTTAATCGTTCACGTTACCTAGCTATGCTTCAACGCATGTTATTAAAGCTTTCAAATTCTATATTCCATGAACTACATAAGATAGATGTCAAAGCCAATTGTTTCGGCTAGACGTATGTTTAATCATAATTGTTGTTAAGTAAAGCTATCATATCAAATTGTTTGGTTTGGATTCCTATGTAAAGCTGAGATGAACAACCCTCATAGCAGGGGAAACAGTATGTATGTCGGGGAACCGACACGCGCGCGAACAGTATGTTAAAGGGGTTATGCGTAACACCGGGTACATTAGGCTGATCACCTATTGTATTAGTATGTTGGGTTATCAGATGAATTTCTGGTGATTCTAGTAAAAGTTCAGTGTCATAATGACCACTCAGTATAGAATAATTCCTCTATTTGGGAACATTGAAATCATTCGGTCCATAGAGGCTCTACAATTGTGTTAAAAAGATCATTCGTAGAAAATTGTTCAAACAATTGTGTTAAAGAGATCATTTATAGAAAATTGTTCAAGTTCTTGGGCTATCTTTTATTCTCTTAATTCTTGTAAGCTATAAAGTATTCATGTGATGATTCACGATTATTGTTATTATACTTGCTGAGCAAATTTGTTGCTCACCCTTGCTTTCCTTAAAATATTTCAGTTAGTGGAGCTCGTGGTGAAAGCTCAGGGAAGGATAAAGGCAAAGGCAAAGCCACAGATTAGCTTTGTACCATTAAGATTATCATTTTGATTATGTATTAAGACTCGTTGACGCTTGTGATGTATTAAGACTTAATTACCCATATGTATTAAGTTATGTTTTGTAGTAGTCTTGGTTTCGAGACTTGGGACAAGATTATTTATGTTATATCAATATAAATATTCCTCTATTTCCGCTATAAAATATCGATAGTATGATGCATGTATTATGTAGTGACGAACCAATTCCGCGGTTCGGGTGACCCAGATTTGGAGGCGTCACAGGTTGGTATCAGAGCCTTAGGTTATAAACCTTTAGAGAGAGGTCTTTAGGCTATAACCTTAGGAAGCATATAGAGTATAAGAGTAGATAAAACTCATGTAGAGTTTTGGGGCGATCTTAGATAGAGCGTCCTAGAGAATTGTGAAAGGTATTTACATTCCTTAAATGAAGCTATATTTCATTACGAGCTGCTAATAGAGTGTGTCGCTTTGCAGTCTGCTTGTAGTACTCATGATAGATATTCTCGTAGTATGATAAGATGATGACATTAAGCTTTCTTACGTTTAGTAGAGAATGTCGCCCAGACGCAACGTACCACCCCCAGCAACACCTGAGGGATCGATTAACAATGGAGGAGGTCCGACGGACCCCATGCAGTGGTTAGTGGATATATTAGAGAGAATGGAAAAGAGAAATGCGGTACCCGTGAATCCCAACCCACCGGCAGTACCCATAACAAGTTTTAAAGACTTTAAAAGTGTAGGACCCCCAGAGTTCAGGGGAACGACTGATCCGATTGAAGCCCGGTCTTGGGTGAAGGAAATGGAGAAGGTTTTTGTTATCGCATGCATGGGCGATGACCAGAAAACAGCATTCACCACCTATATGATGAAAGGGGAAGCAAATTATTGGTGGGAAGCTAACCAATAACGAGTAGGCGAAGGAGTCATACCATGGGACAAGTTCAAGGAATTGTTTTTTGAGAATTATTTTCCAAAGAGCATGGAAAGACAAATGGTACTGAAATTCTTGGAGTTGAAGCAGGGAGACATGACGGTGGCTCAGTACGCCGCCAAATTCAATGAACTTGCACGTTTTGCACCGCTTCAAGTAAGTACTGAAGAGTTGAAGGCGCAAAGGTTTGAACAAGGGCTGAAACTTTATATATATAACAAGGTAGCCGTTCTTCAGATTGAAACTTTTAGTGCACTATTAGAAAAAGTCATCATCGCTGAAGGAGGGATTGAGGCCCTGAATCAACACAAGAAGAATAAGAAAGGTGGAGGAGACTACCGCGGAGGTGGCAGTAGTGGTGGAAGCAATTTGGGAAAAAGAAAATGTTAGGTTTGTATATAACGCAAACATGCAATCAAATTACATAAATAGGGCGGAAGCGTGATAAAACGGATTTTAAAATTTTATACAAACCATCACCAAGATCAAACCATGTGCTCAATTAACGATATAAACGAAAGAGAAAGAGAATAAGAATTATACCCTCGTAGATCAAAGCTTCCTCGGGTACAAGTTCACCTCCTAGTCCTTCGTGTTCTCCTCGAATTCCACCGATGAGATTCCTTCCTTTGATCAACGTTAGCCACCCATGTGTTTGGCCTCTAGAGGTGATCCACCAAGGAACAATAGGTATTCAAGAAGTTGGGTATTGGCAAAACCCTAGTTTCTATCTCTATAGAAATTGTAAGTACTCTCCACAATCTAATGCAAGAGTGTGTAACCCTAATCTATGATAAGACTCCTCTTATTTTTAGATGTAGGAATAACCCTTCCCTAAACTATTTAACATTAGGGTTTCTATAATAATTAAACTCTTTTAATTAATTATGCTCCTAATCTAATTAGGAATTCATGAGAGAGTACTTCTATTAATTAATTCCCAATCCCTATTAGGAATAGTAATAATAATAATAATAATAATAATAATAATAATAAGACTCCTCTTATTAATTTATATTTAATATTTTCAAAATATTAAATAATAAATATTAAGCTATTTAATTTATTCTATCTCCATAGATTAAATCAAATACACTTAACTTATTATTACAATTATGCCATTTACTTCTTAAATAAATATTTTTCTTTTGCGGTGTGCCCTTTAGGTTCTCCATATTAAACTAGTTGTGAATAAATCAATTAGAACAATTCTAATCTTATTTAAATAAATAAATTAAACTATTTAATTCATTTAAATAAATAATATTTATTCTACAATAAGGGTAAGCCCCCTTAGCGATCAACGACTTTCGAGATAATATAGATTTCAACATTAATCACAAAAGAACCTTTTAGTGAATAGTTACCATACAATTTAATCCTTCTACCATACAATCTCCCAATTAAATATAAGACATGGAATTACTGTCAAGTCTTATTTTATTTAATTATATATATTTCGATTCCCAAATGCACAACTCTAAATAATGCAAATTAGAAACTCTTTTCTAATTTCGTTCTGCCTTGGCCAAGGACTACTGAGTTGTCATTGATCGAATCACATAGGACATTCACATCTTTTATTAGACGTGGTAGATTCTTTGTTGATCATTCACCTATCTCCATGCACAACTTATCATACCCAATCATACCCTTTGATATACCCCAAAGGTCTTAAGGGACATGTCAAAGTATAACTCATCATACACAAGATACTATGATGATCTCAAGTCCAAGGATCACTTGTACTACTATCCCTAGAGGAATTCCTATTGACAGGCGAGTAAAACTCCATTAGGTATTCCTTAGCGAGTCACGTTCAGTAAACTTATTCTCCAATAAGCACCTACATACTTGCTTTAGTGTCTTCACACAAATGATTAAGAGATCAATCATCCTCTTCTTAAGAGCAAGCTGTAATATCCCAAAAATTTCAAATGTGATCTGACAAGATCTAATAAATATTGTCAATTTAAAACCTAAGAATGATTGCTCAAGTATACGTTGAGCTATCTAAAAGACTAAAAATGATTCGTAGATTCGTATACAATTAGAGGTTAGAACTATAACCTAAGTTATGTGCTATATGAATAAATAAGCTTGTATTGAACTTCAAATGTGTTATATGCTTTCTGCTATGTGTAGTATTTTGTGTTTTGGTTTAAGTAGTTAACCTTAACACTTATTAAAATTAAGAAGTTAATTTTAGGCTAAAACCTAAATTGGAAAAAAGGTTAAAACCTAAGCCCTAAACCCTAAGGGATAAATTCTATGAATAACCTAGGTTTTCTAGAGAAATGTGTACGCCGTAATAACATTCTTTTTCAAGATTTACTGGTAATACGATGTGAAAACACGTATTATCCAATAAAAGTTTTTTCGCAGAAAAACACGGGAATTGCTATTCATACAGAAACGCTTTTCATTTCTAACCATTTCATTTGAAGATTGAGTGTTTGTATGAAACATAAATACGTATTATCCAATAAAAGTTTTTCTCAAAAAACGTGTAAATTACTATTCACAATAATAAGACAAAATAGGGAAAAGACAAAAAGAAATATTTTTATAGATTTTTGATCGTCGAACCATTTTTTGAGAAATAGTCGTCGAAAATACTATTCACCCAAAAAAGCTTTTGCGTCTTTTCGATTTTTCGAAGAATACGTGAATGTTAATATTACGAAGAAAGATGGAATATCCAATAAAATTACAAAACGAAAAAGCGTAGTTTTTCAACTGTGGGATGAATTTTAGAAGTTAAAAACGAAAAATGCAAGATTAAATACTCGCCTAAAACGAAATATTATACGATAAAATACAAGAATAAATACGAGTATAATACGAAATATCATACGATAGAATACGAGATTAATACGAGATATAATGCGCGTAAAATACGATGTATATACGAATATGTAATAAAGAATCCATGTGAACTTGAATCGACCAATCAGATGCAAGCATGATGTAAGCATGACATCATCTTCAAAATAGCACGAAGATGATGTCATCATGATGGCATAATGATGTCACATTGGACGATGATGTAAGCGATGATGTCACGTTGGACGATGATGTAAGCAGTGATGTCACAAAGGACGATGATGCATGCGATTATGTCGTTGGATTAATGTTAAGACTATTTTGCCCTAACTCTACCTAGCCTATAAATAGAAAGCTTTGCAAGCTTAAAACACTTACCAATTCACAAAATCAAAGAGCGAAATTACTCTCTAGATATATGTCAAGTATTGATAGTTGCCAATAAATAGTTAAAACTTGCAACTTCAAGAGGTAATCATCTTAGTAGTTATAATGTTCGATTTCAATTCGTAGTTATAACTAATTATACATTTTACTAGTAGTTATAATGTCAAAATTCATTTTATAGCTAGTGTAGTATATATCATGATCACTAGTAGTTATAATGTCTAAATCATTACAACTATAGTGAAGAAATGATCAAATCGTAAGTAGTTATCATGTTCAAATTTTTCAAAGTGTTCTTCGTGTTCTTCGTGTGTTCTTGAGTAAAATTCATAAATCTAACATAAGTAGGTTTATGATTTTGGTATTTTTATATTATGAAGTGTTATTAAGTCTTAGAACATGTTATCTTAACAAATTAATGCTAGTGGTACCATGTTTCACATGGTTAACCCAAGATATTTTGATCAAAGTAGGCTCACAGACCTCTCTGCCCATTTTCCAACATTTTAAAGTCCAAATCTGCTTCTGAAATATAAAGAAAGTTGTAGAGGGGGAAATTCTAATGAATTTAGACTCAAGAATCACCCAAGAAAGTTTTGAAACGAAGAAGTTATGACAGTTTCCATAAATGACGTCAAAGTTGAAAATTTATTAAAGACATTCGGGTTTAAGGACTTAAAAATGAGTTTTTGAGCTAGGGTGTTATGGAGCCTATAACACCTATGAAAATAGTGAAGTCAAGTTATTATATGACATATGAAGTAATATTATACGATGAATCTAACCGCTTATGCACTAAATGATTGTGTAGGGTTATTTTAACAAGTTTGAGCTTAGTGTTTATTATCCTAAACACCCAGGGCAAGTTTTCTAACTCTTGTTTAATTTGATATTGAGCAAGTTTTCTAACCTGTACAACTTTATATTGTGCAAGTTTTATATTCCTTATCTTGAGCAAGTCTTCTAACTTTGTTACCTTTATGCAAGTACTATATCTTGCTATTAATTATTGTGAAGTTATTGCTTTTTGTTCAGCATAACTTAAGAAATAAATCATTATTCATATATTGCTTGATGACGCTTAAATTGTTGTGTCAAACCAAATTGTTTTGGTACAACATCTTATACTGAGAAATGGAACACCTTGATGTAAGGTGAACTGAAAAACCTTAAGATAAGGTGGTGACCGTTGATTATATATCGACATAAATTGTAGGATGATATGCATACTCCTAGGATATTAGTTAGGCTAATCCCCTACCAGATATCCGAAATCAAGCGGTTCTAAATCATTGAAGACCGATAGAACTAATTGAAATATATGGTTCATGTACAAAACCCTCAGTTATACATCTTTGAAATCTTTCAACTCAAACATATTGTGTTTATATTTTCAAATAAACTTGCTGAGCATTTGTAGCTGATTCTTGCGTACATCTTTCTTTGCAGTTATAGATGGTAACCTCGAAACTTCAGGGGCAAACAAAGGAAAAGGCTATGTTAATTAGTTTTATCTTACTGTTGTGAATGTTTTCAAGTCTTATATGACTTTTGTTGTAATAAAGACACAGTACCGAGAATGATGTAACTAAACTTAATAATATTGTAATATATTATCACCTTTTATTATGTTAATTGCGCTATACTCTAATCTTTAAATTGTTTAGAATGGTTGTACTAAGTTAGTACAGTATCCATATGAACTATACATCTGAATGAGAGTATTAGATCATATTGAGAGTTCTATAAGCTCTAGGGTTACACTTAATGAGCGCCGGTAAGATGCCATCTTTACCGGAATATGCCCCTCAGTTCTATGGACAATCTTATCGTTAATACTGTGAATATCAGATAGATAGGGAATATCGATATGAAAGAGATATTCATGAGATATGAATCTATATATCAAAGTGAGGGTATCCAAACACAGATAAAGTTCTGGTGAGAACTATCATCTGTTATGGGATACTATGAACCTTGGATAGATAGAAGTCATATATGATGAAATATTTATAGTTGAATAGTTTCACGTGAGCACCAGATCTGCTATAGGGAAGTGTAGAAATTTGGGAGCGTCAGAAGTTGGTATCAAAGCTATACACATAAATGGTGTGAAGAGCCCCGAGCCTTTTGCTAGTGACTCCCAGATGGGGATGCACCGAAGCCAGACTTTCCGTAGAGGACGCCGAAGAAGTTGGTGGCAAGTTGATAGGTACATTTGTGAGGTGCTGTTCTTTTAAGGATATAAGTCACAAGTTGGTATCAAAGCTGTAGATTATAGCTCTAAGGTAGTTAGGAAATACCTTAGGATATAGTCTTTGAGTCCGTAAAATACTTAATTATACATAAAATAATCTTAAAAGCTTTATATTATGTGTAAATTTACTTCACTATAATACTAAACAAGTAAAATTCTTTTGTACGTGTTTCAATTGTGGGTCAATGGATCATCTAGCTAGAAATTGCCCAAGGATCAGGAATCAAAATGGAAGGAGAAACTAGTGAATAAAAAGAAGTGACTTGTAGTCTGTCATATTATTATTTTTCCAACGTTTTATAAATAAGGGAATCTTTTTGTGTAAACTAGTGATATTATATAAATCACTAGTCGAATATGTAACTTTCTGTATGTGAAATACAAATTTCTGTTTGTTAAACCGAGTTGTTTACTTAGTACATTCGTATTTATACTTATTTACTCAAAATGGCAGCATGAAGAAGATCACAAGCGATAAATCGAGAAAAATTAAAATGTAATAAAAGAACGTGGTATCCTTACCTCCTGAGTTAGAACAAATCCATAATGTGTTTCATCTGTCCATGCTACGACTATACAAACCCGATTATAAACACGTTATAGATTACGAGCCTATTCAGATCGAGAAAGATTTATCATATGAAGAAGTTACTATTGAAATCCTATATAAGAAAGAGCAAAATCTACTGAATAAAGATAAACTCTTCACGAGAATGTCGGGAAATGAATAGACTCATGACAAGTTCTCAAGCAAGTCTACTTATTTGTTAAAATGCACTCCGTGCAATAACGTGGCTTATTTATGAAGTTTATTGTTATGCAAGTATTGTTTCTTTTGCACCCCGTGCATTAACATGCTTGTTATCTGCTATGTGCAACGTTATAATGATTGTTGAATTTCAATTGAAAACCATGTTAGTATCTGAGTTGAACAACTCTCTTATATGGGCAGGAGTTTAAGATGTGTTAGGAAACCGATCTAACTATACTGTAGGTAACAATGTGGATAATTCAGTGTGGTTGTCGAATAGATCGAGGCACATTTATTGAGATATTGGTAGAAGTATTGATGAGACGGGGAACTAATTCATTAGTTCACGGGTTAGGAACCACTCAGTCTACTATATTGATAATAGATTGAAACTTGTGTTATAATTAGAGAATAATGGAAAAGATAGATTATTAAATATTCGAACTAATGATTCCTAAGTGTATATGACCTCTGGGAATGGTTACCATGTCTAGTTGAATAGAACAACCTATGAATTCTAAGTCTTTATGACTGACAGAATATAGAAAATGTGTGGTTTGACAGACAAACCTCAGTATATATGTGGAAAATCTTTGAACTACATGTTCATTCAATTTAAACACGGTGTGAGTATAACTTGTTAAATGTTTAAACTTGTTAAGCCTTTTATAACTCATCCTTACAAATATAATTTTCTTTGCAGAAAGGAAATGTGTATAGATAAGTGAACATTGTTGACCTAATTTAAATATTAGGAATTTGATGTGAGAAAGGATGAATTCAGAAGATTCATATTGAAGACTAAGTTAGAGATAATTTCGAGGACGAAATTCTTATAAGGAGAAGAGAATGTAATATCCTGAATATTTATAGAACCTATAAATACAATATTAAATGACAAAAGTTGATTATAAGATAATTCCGAGGACGAAATTCTTATAAGGAGGAGAAAATGTAATATCCTAAATATTTATAGAACTTATAAATATAATATTGAATGACTAAAGTTTTTTTTTCTTTTGTAAAGTTAATTTCGAGGACGAAATTCTTGTAAGTTGGGTAGAATGTAATATCCCAAAAATTTTAAATGTGATCTGACAAGATCTAATAAATATTGTCAATTTAAAACCTAAGAATGATTGCTCAAGTATACGTTGAGCTATCTAAAAGACTAAAAATGATTCGTAGATTTGTATACAATTAGAGGTTAGAACTATAACCTAAGTTATGTGCTATATGAATAAATAAGCTTGTATTGAACTTCAAATGTGTTATATGCTTTCTGCTATGTGTAGTATTTTGTGTTTTCATTTTAGCAGTTAACCTTAACACTTATTAAAATCAAGAAGTTAATTTTAGGCTAAAACCTAAATTGGAAAAAAGGTTAAAACCTAAACCCTAAACCCTAAGGGATAAATCCTATGAATAACCTAGGTTTCCTAGAGAAATGTGTACGCCGTAATAACATTCTGTTTCAAGATTTACCGGTAATACGATGTGAAAACACGTAGTATCCAATAAAAGTTTATCCGCAGAAAAACAAGGGAATTGCTATTCATACAGAAACGCTTTTCATTTCTAACCATTTCGTTTGAAGATTGAGTGTTTGTATGGAACATAAATACGTATTATCTAATAAAAAATTTTCTCGAAAAACGTGTAAATTACTATTCACGATAATAAGACAAAATAGGGAAAAGACAAAAAGAAATATTTTTATAGATTTTTGATCGTCTAACCATTTTCTGAGAAATAGTCGTCGAAAACACTATTCACTTAAAAACGCTTTTGCGTCTTTTCGATTTTTCGAAGAATACGTGAATGTTAATATTACGAAGAAAGATGGAATATTTAATAAAATTACAAAACGAAAAAGCGTAGTTTTTCAACTATGGGATGAATTTTAGAAGTTAAAAACGAAGAATGCAAGATTAAATACTCGTATAAAACGAAATATTATACAATAAAATACAAGAATAAATACGAGTATAATACGAAATATCATACAACAGAATACGAGATTAATACGAGATATAATACGCGTAAAATACGATGTATATACGAATATGTAACTAAGAATCCATGTGAACTTGAATCGACTAATCAGATGCAAGCATGATGTAATCATGACATCATCTTCAAAATAGCACGAAGATGATGTCATCATGATGGCATAATGATGTCACATTGGACGATGATGTAAGCGATGATGTCACGTTGGACGATGATGCAAGCAGTGATGTCACAAAGGACGATGATGCAAGCGATGATGTCGTGAATTAATGCGAAAAGACTATTTTGCCCTAACTCTACCTAGCCTATAAATAGAAAGCTTTGCAAGCTTAAAACACTTACCAATTCACAAAATCAAAGTGCGAAATTACTCTCTAGATATATTTCAAGTATTGATAGTTGCCAATAAATAGTTAAAACTTGCAACTTCAAGAGGTAATCATCTTAGTAGTTATAATGTTCGATTTCAATTCGTAGTTATAACTAATTATACATTTTACTAGTAGTTATAATGTCAAAATTCATTTTATAGCTAGTGTAGTATATATATCATGATCACTAGTAGTTATAATGTCTAAATCATTACAACTATAGTGAAGAAATGATCAAATCGTAAGTAGTTATCATGTTCAAATTTTTCAAAGTGTTCTTCGTGTTCTTCGTGTGTTCTTGAGTAAAATTCATAAATCTAACATAAGTAGGTTTATGATTTTGGTATTTTTATGTTATGAAGTGTTATTGAGTCTTAGAACATGTTATCTTAACAAATTAATGCTAGTGGTACCATGTTTCACATGGTTAACCCAAGATATTTTGATCAAAGTAGGCTCACAGACCTTTCTGCCCATTTTCCGAAATTTTAAAGTCCAAATCTTCTTCTAAAATAAAGAAAGTTGTAGAGGGGGAAAGTCTAATGAATTTAGACTCAAGAATCACCCAAAAATGTTTTGAAACGAAGAAGTTATGACAGTTTCCGTAAATGACGTCAAAGCTGAAAATTTATTAAAGGCATTCGGGTTTAAGGACTTAAAAATGAGTTTTTGAGCTAGGGTGTTATGGAGCCTATAACACCTATGAAAATAGTGAAGTCAAGTTATTATATGACATATAAAGTAATATTATACGATGCTTCTAACCGCTTATGCACTAAATGATTGTGTAGGGGTATTTTAACAAGTTTGAGCTTAGTGTTTTATTATCCTAAATACCCAGGGCAAGTTTTCTAACTCTTGTTTAATTTGATATTGTGTAAGATTTCTAACCTGTACAACTTTATATTGTGCAAGTTTTATATTCCTTATCTTGAGCAAGTCTTCTAACTTTGTTACCTTTATGCAAGTACTATATCTTGCTATTAATTGTTGTGAAGTTATTGCTTTTTGTTCAACATAACTTAAGAAATGAATCATTATTGATATATTGCTTGATGATGCTTAAATTGTTGTCTCAAACCAAATTGTTTTGGTACGACATCTTATACTGAGAAATGGAACACCTTGATGTAAGGTGAACTGAAAAACCTTAAGATAAGGTGGTGATCGTTGATTATATATCGACATAAATTGTAGGATTATATGCATACTCCTAGGATATTAGTTAGGCTGATCCCCTACCAGATATCCGAAATCAAGCGGTTCTAAATCATTGAAGACTGATAGAACTAATTGAAATATACGGTTAATGTACAGAACCCTCAGTTATACATCTTTGAAATCTTTCAACTCAAACATATTGTGTTTATATTTTCAAATAAACTTGCTGAGCATTTGTAGCTCATTCTTGCGTACATCTTTCTTTGCAGTTATAGATGGATACTCGAAACTTCAGGGACAAACAAAGGAAAAGGCCATGTTAATTAGTTTTATCTTACTGTTGTGAATGGTTTCAAGTCTTATATGACTTTTGTTGTAATAAAGACACAGTACCGAGAATGATGTAACTGAACTTAATAATATTGTAATATATTATCACCTTTTATTATGTTAATTGCGTTATACTCTAATCTTTAAATTGTTTAGAATGGTTAGTACAGTATCCATATGAACTATACATCTGAATGAGAGTATTAGATCATATTGAGAGTTCTATAAGCTCTGGGGTTACACTTAATGAGCGCCGGTAAGATGCCATCTTTACCGGAATGTGCCCCTCAGTTCTATGGACAATCTTATCGTTAATACTATGAATGTCAGATAGATGGGGAATATCGATATGAAAGAGATATTCATGAGATATGAATCTATACATCCAAGTGAGGGTATCCAAACACAGATAACGTTCTGGCGAGAACTATCATCTGTTATGGGATACTGTGAACCTTGGATAGATAGAAGTCATATATGATGGAATATTTATAGTTGAATAGTTTCACGTGAGCACCAGATCTGCTACAGGGAAGTGTAGAGAATTTGGAGGCGTCACACAAGCAGCGTATGTACTAATCTATGCGGATTCACTAATCCCCTTTTTTAGTAATCCAACGATTAGGAACAATTTTAGTTTGTGAGCTATCTAGAATTTAGATCTCATTAGCATGATCACCATCATGATTCTAAAAGCATTGCTCAAAACTATGGTTTTATCACATTTAATATAACAGCACTATGTAGATAATATAAAATGTCTTTTAAGAAAACCAATTCTTTTATTAATAAATGAATAAGATTACAAAGTATATACTACATCATATCAAATATGATTGGCTTGTGTGCATACTACTTTTAATCTCCCACTTGCACTAAAGCTAATCGCCATGGTATCTAATACCCATCTTCTCTAAGTGACGATCAAACTGCTTTTGTGTTAAAGTTTTAGTAAATGGATCTGCAATGTTGTCTTGAGAGTCCACACGCTCTACGGTGACATCTCCTCTTTCAATGATCTCTTTAATCAAATGAAACTGCCGCAACACGTGTTTGGATTTCTGATGAGACCTGGGTTCCTTAGCCTGCGCAATAGCTCCGTTGTTGTCACAGAATAAAGGTACGGCTCCTCTAATGCTAGGAACCACTCCAAGTTCAGTTATGAACTTCTTCATCCAAATAGCTTCCTTTGTAGCTTGACTTGTAGCTATGTACTCTGCCTCTGTCACTGAATCAGCAACTGTTTGCTGCTTGGAACTTTTCTAACTCACCGCGCCGCCGTTTAAGGTAAACACATACCCTGAAACGAATTTACTGTCATCTTGGTCCGTTTGAAAACTTGAGTCTGTATAGCCCTCTAGTTTCAATTCAGACCCACCGTAGACAAGAAATACATCCTTAGTTCTTCTCAAGTACTTTAGGATGTTTTTCACTGCCTTCCAGTGCTCTTCTCCTAGATTCGACTGATATCTGTTCGTTACACTAAGTGCATGAACGACATCTGGTCTAGTACATATCATACCGTACATGATAGATCCTATTGCGGAAGCATAAGGAGTCTTACTCATCCAGTCTCTCTCCTCAGGTGTCTTTGGGGCCTGTTTCTCGGAGAGATGTATTCCATGGCTCATCGGCATGAGACCTCTCTTGGAATCTTCCATGCTAAACTTCTTTAGCATCGAGTCGATGTACTTTTCTTGGGTTAAGCCCAACATCCTTTTAGATCTATCTCTATAGATCTTTATCCCCAAAATATAGGATGCCTCACCCAAGTCCTTCATGAAAAAGTGTTTAGATAACCAAATTTTGATCGACTGTAGCATAGGAACATCATATCCTATCAATAATATATCATCAACATATCATACAAGGAATGAAACAGCGCTCCCACCAACCTTCTTGTAAACACAAGGTTCATCCTCATTTTTGATTATCTCATCAAAACGGATGTTCCATCTTTGATAAGCTTGCTTCAATCCATAAATGGATCGTTGTAGCTTACAGACTTGGTTTGTTCCATCCATTGAAACAAAACCCTCCGGCTGTATTATATATACATTTTCCTCAAGCTCTCCATTGAGGAAGGCCGTTTTCACGTCCATTTGCCAGATCTCGTAGTCATAATAAGCTGCAATTGCAAGCAAAATCCGAATGGACTTGAGCATAGCTACTGGTGAGAAGGTTTCATCATAGTCAACTCCTTGTCTTTGTTTGAAACCTTTTGCAACCAGTCGCGCCTTATATGTCTCTACCTTGCCATCTGCTCCAGTCTTTCTCTTAAAAACCCATTTACACCCAATAGGCTTAATGTCCTCAGGTGGTGAAACCAAAGTCCATACTTGGTTTTCATACATGGAGTCCATCTCGGATTTCATGGCTTCTAACCATTTCTCTGAGTCTTCACTACTCATAGCCTCTTCGTAAGTCAATGGATCATCATCATCTATGATGCGTACCTCATCATCATCCTCTATGATGAATCCATACCTATCAAGTATCTTCGGTACTCTTCCAGATTTACAAATAGGTAGTGGTACAGTAGGTTCTTCTACTTGGTCAGGTACCTGACTTTGATCCGTAGTATTTTGTGGTTCTTGAACTTCTTCAAGATATATCTTACTCCCACTGACCCCTTCAAGGATAAACTCCTTTTCCAAGAAGGCAGCGTGTTTCGCAACAAACACCTTTTGATCAGTAGGATGATAGAAATAATATCCTAAACTTTATTTAGAATATCCCATAAATCTACACTTGTCGGATCTAGTCTTCAGCTTATCATGCTCAAACCTTTTGACATAAGTTGGACAACCCCAAGTCTTAACATGCTTAAGACTAGGTTTCCTCCCTGTCCATATCTCATATGGGGTCTTTAGGACGGATTTGGTAGGTACCTTGTTAAGTAGGTATGTAGTCGTTTCTAGGTCATTACCCAGAAGGATACTGGAAGGTCGGTAAAACTCATCATGGAATGAACCATGTCCAACAATGTTCGATTTCTCCTTTCAGATACACCATTTAAATGTGGCGTCCCTGGTGGAGTCCATTGTGAGATTATACCATTTTCTTTGAGACAACTTAGAAACTCATTGGTCAAGTATTCACCTCCTCGATCCGATCGAAGAATCTTAATACTCTTACCAGTTTGCTTCTCTACTTCACTTCTGAATTCTTTGAACTTTTTAAACGATTCAGATTTGTATTTTATTAAATACACATATCCAAATCTAGAATGATCATCAGTGAAAGTAATAAAATAAGAATACCCTCCTCGTGCATTCGTTGTCATAGGTCCACATACGTCTGTGTGTACCAACGTTAACAACTCTGTAACTCTTTCTCCTTTTCCACTAAAAGGAGATTTAATCATCTTACCCATGAGACAAGATTCACAAGTTGGATATGATTCATAATCAGATAGCTCTAAAAGCCCATTTTTATGCAACTTGGTTAATCTTGTTTCATTGATATGACCGAGTCTACAGTGCCACATAAAGGTATAATTAACATCATCTCTTTTCCTTTTCTTAGTTTGTTCAATTTGAAGTATATTTTCATACAAGTCAAGTATGTAAGGTCCATTCAGTAGATTGCCAACACCATATAAAATATTTTTATTATAAATAGAACAACTGTTGTTCTTTATTATAATATCAAAACCATCCATATCCAATACAGAAATTGAAATAATGTTTCTAATAAGTGTTAGAACATAATAACAATTATTTAAACTAATGAACTTGCCCGAAGGCAGTGCTAAACAATAAGTCCCTACAGCTAATGCATCAACCTTTGCTCCATTTCCCACTCGTAGGACGACTTCATCCTTGTTCAGCTTTCTACTTCTGCTTAGTCTCTGCACATTATTATATATGTGAGAACTACAGCTGGTATCCAATACCCAAGTAGAATTTTGACTTTCAGAAAAATTAATTTCAATCATGAACAAACCTAGATCGGAAGTCGAAGCTTCTCCAAGCTTCTTCTGGTCTGCAAGATACTCCTTGCAGTTCCTCTTCCAGTGTCCCGACTTATTGTAATGGTAGTAAATTCCGTTGCTATCTGGATCAGGTTTCTTTTTATCCTTTCTCTTCGCTTTGCCCTTAGCCTTCTTGTTTTTCTTCTTTTTAGAAGATACCTTGGGCCTCTTCCTTTTCTTGGAAGAATCATCCACTAGTAAGACTTGGTTCTTGTTGGATGAGAAGTGAACTTCAGTAGTTTTCAGCATGTTAAGTAACTCAGGCAAGCTGACGTCCAACTTATTCATGTGAAAATTCACAACAAATTGTGAGAAGGTGTCCGGGAGTGACTGCAAGATCAAATCTTGACTTAACTCCCCATCCATCACGAACCCAAGCTGGCCAAGTTGTTCAATCAGATTGATCATCTTAAGGACATGAGTCTCAACGGTAGTGCCCTCGGTCATACGAGATCGGAAGAGCTCCTTAGATGTCTGGTCTGCAAGATACTCCTTGCAGTTCCTCTTCCAGTGTCCCGACTTATTGCAATGGTAGTAAATTCCGTTGCTATCTGGATCAGGTTTCTTTTTATCCTTTCTCTTCGCCTTGCCCTTAGCCTTCTTGTTTTTCTTCTTTTTAGAAGATACCTTGGGCCTCTTCCTTTTCTTGGAAGAATCATCCACTAGTAAGACTTGGTTCTTGTTGGATGAGAAGTGACCTTCAGTAGTTTTCAGCATGTTAAGTAACTCAGGCAAGCTGACGTCCAACTTATTCATGTGAAAATTCACAACAAATTGTGAGAAGGTGTCCGGGAGTGACTGCAAGATCAAATCTTGACATAACTCCCCATCCATCACGAACCCAAGCTGGCCAAGTTGTTCAATCAGATTGATCATCTTAAGGACATGAGTCTCAACGGTAGTGCCCTCGGTCATACGAGATCGGAAGAGCTCCTTAGATGTCTGATATCTAGCAGTCCTACTTTGCTCACCATACAACTCTTTGAGGTGCAGCAATATAGTAGGAGCATCCATAGTTTCATGCTGACGCTGAAGCTCGTTACTCATGGATGCGAGCATGATGCATTGAGCCAAGATTGCATCATCTTGCCACTTTCTGAAAGTAGAAATCTCTTCCTCAGAGGCTGTTTTTGCAACATTTACAGGGACTGGCGAATTTAGGACATAAGAAATCTTTTCAGCAGTGAGAACAATTCTCAGATTCCTTAACCAGTCCGTGTAAGTTGGTCCGGTCAGTTTGTTAGCATCAAGTATGCTGCGCAGTGATAGTGAGTTTGACATTTTTAAATTCTGCATGTGAAATAGACAACATTTTAGCATACATTCATTTAATTAATTACCAAAATAAATTAGGTCTTTATTTAAATTGGTATCTCCCACTATTTTTAATCAAACTATATTACCCTCATTATATAGTTCGGCAAATCTAATTATAGATTTGCTACTGAGATTAAGGACCCCATTTCAAATGTATATAGTCTTGTGTGTGCACAATAAACTATATATAAATAAATAGGTAGACAATTATTGTCAATTACATCACTATGTAACTCCTTGTATTTTGCCTCTTAGATTATTATGGTCAAGTGTGTGCACATCCGAACTAAAATAATCTAAGTTAAGTCCAACCTAGCACTTCCATATATATGAAGAGAAAAAGACCGCCCTTGTGTGTGCACAACAAAGCAGTAATGTTCAATTCCTTAATAAGCATCAAATGTGGTAAAACAACATCTTAAATATTTAATACTGGCCTTGTGTGTGCACAACAAACTCATATTAAATATTTAATACTCTATTGTTTTACCATGCTAGAAGGCGACGTTCGATATTCCTAATATCTTTGAACGTTTAGGACTTAATATTATTTCTTCGAGGGGTTTGTTATTATTAGTCTCATCTTGTTTAGCGCGCATGCACATATATATATATAAAATACGCGTCATATTATTTAACATGTGAAGCATGTTGTATAATATATAATATATATATAGTAATCATGCACATGTAGAATACTATATTCTACCCGGATTGATTATGGACTTTTATTCTAGTTTGGTTCACTAGAGCCACCAAGTGAACCAAAAGGTGAAACCTAGGGTGCAAGAATAAAATTTAAATATAACTATTACATTTAAACCCGGGCTCCATTACAAACGGGTCTTCATGCGCTCCTTGCTCCTTTGTCTCCAATTCTTCAAAATTAATTCTAACTAGTCCTATTACAAAAACTATTTACAATAAATAGAAACCTTGATCAGCAGTCAAGGGGAAGTACATAGGAGGGAGATAAAATTTTACATTAAGAAAAATTAGAGAAGACGAGGTACGCAGACCCCATTTATAAAAACTCATACATTCAAGCATCCTCTAAAATAAATCCAATCACACATTGGTCAATAGTCCATAATCAATCCCTATTTATTATCACACAGATCTTTATATGTATCAATAAATAACATTCATCTCATGAATAATAAAACCATTTCATATATGCATTGATATCAATTAATGGGCAAACGTTTTGCTAATATTTAGTTTTGAAACAAAATAAATTCTTTTATTTTAATCAAAAACCAAATCCAAATTAAACTTCTTTAATTTTAGCAATCTAAAATCCTATTTCAGATAAAATAAATATCTTTATTTTAAACTTTTATCAATTAAATAAACCATCTATTTTAATTGAAGGAAAAATTATTTTTCGGATTCTGCTGAGCGGTGCAGCTGCGCCCAGAATGAACTGGGAAACGGCGCAGCTGCGCTGAACCCCAGAAACGACTTTCTGGGTTTGGGCGCAGCTGCGCTCCAGAATGAACTAGAAACGGCGCAGCTGTGCCGCGTAACAAATTCAGAAAAAAAATAGATTCTGCCCAAAAATTTCGATCCAATCGCATACCATATCCACATGGAATCATCAAAATCGATAATTAACACAAGATTAGGCTCTGATACCACTGTTAGGTTTGTATATAACACAAGCATGCAATCAAATTACATAAATAGGGCGGAAGTGTGATAAAACGGATTTTAAAATTTTATACAAACCATCACCAAGAACAAACCATGTGCTCAATTAACGATATAAACAAAAGAGAAAGAGAATAAGAATTATGCTCCTAATCCAATTAGGAATTCATGAGAGAGTACTTCTATTAATTAATTCTCAATCCCTATTAGGAATAGTAATAGTAATAATAATAATAATAAGACTCCTCTTATTAATTTATATTTAATATTTCTAAAATATTAAATAATAAATATTAAACTATTTAATTTATTCTATCTCCATAGATTAAATTAAATACACTTAACTTATTATTATAATTATGCCATTTACTTCTTAAATAAATATTTTTCTTTTGCGGTGTGACCCTTTAGGTTCTCCATATTAAACCAGTTGTGAATAAATGAATTAGAACAATTCTAATCTTATTTAAATAAATAAATTAAACTATTTAATTCATTTAAATAAATAATATTTATTCTACAATAAGGGTAAGCCCCCTTAGCGATCAATGACTTTCCACAAATAATATAGATTTCAACATTAATCACAAAAGAACCTTTCAGTGAATAGTTACCGTACAATTTAATCCTTCTACCATACAATGTCTCAATTAAATATAAGACATGGTATTACTGTCAAGTCTTATTTTATTTAATTATATTTATTTCGATTCCCAAATGTACAACTCTAAATAATATAAATTAGAAACTCCTTTCTAATTTCATTCTGCCTTGGCCAAGGACTACTGAGTTGTCATTTATCGAATCACATAGGACATTCACATCTTTTACTAGACGTGGTAGATTCTTTGTTAATCATTCACCTATCTGCATGCACACCTTATTATACCCAATCATACCCTTTGATATACCCCAAAGGTCTTAAGGGACATGTCAAAGTATAACTCATCATACACAAGATACTATGATGATCTCAAGTCCAAGGATCACTTGTACTACTATCACTAGAGGAATTCCTATTGACAGGCGAGTAAAACTCCATTAGGTATTCCTTAGCGAGTCACGTTCAGTGAACTTATTCTCCAATAAGCACCTACATACTTGCTTTAGTCTCTCAACACAAATAATTATGAGATCAATTATCCTCTTCTTAAGAGCAAGCAATGTATGTACTAATCTTTCCGGATTCACTAATCCCTTTTTTAGTAATCCAACGATTAGGAACAATTTTAGTTTGTGAGCTATCTAGAATTTAGACCTCATTATCATGATCACCATCATGCTTCTAAAAGTATTGCTCAAAACTATGGTTTTATCACATTTAATATAACAGCATTATGTAAATAATATAAAATGCCTTTTAAGAAAACCAATTCTTTTATTAATAAATGAATAAGATTACAAGGTATATGCTACATCATATCAAATATGATTGGCTTGTGTGCATACTACTTTCAGAAAATGGGACAGTGGCAACAGCAACAACACCAATACTAATCAGACGGGGAATAATCAGGGAGGATTTAAGAAGAGGATTGAAGCGTGTTCCAAATGTGGGAAAAATCACAAGGGAGAGTACTGGAAGGGGGGCAATGTCTGTTACAATTGCGGCCAGGAGGGGCACATGGCACCAAACTGTACAAACCCAAATAAGAACCGTGGATGTTATTCGTGTGGATCAGTGGAACCTCAGATCAAATACTGCCCGAAGAAAGGAAGCAGTGGTGGAAATATCAATCGAGGAGGAGGCAACAAACTAACAATTGGAGGTCTGACTCCGCCGAACCGAACCCCTGCCCGAACCTTCAACATGACCGTCCAGGATGCAGTGATTGCTAAGGACGTGGTGTCAGGTATTATCCCAATCAATAATATAAATGCATGCGTATTATTTGATTTGGGTGCTACCCGTTCTTTTGTGTCTGAAGATTTTGCTAAACGGTTAAATTCATCCCAAGAACGGTTAGAAAATCCTTTGAGTATAGAAATTACGAATAACGAGGTAATTCCAGTAGAGTTTATTCTTCGTAATTGTTGCACTGAGATTAGGGGATATAATTTCTGCGTGGATTTGATCCCAATAAGGTTGGGAGAGTTCGATGTAATATTGGGAATTGACTGGTTGTACGATCATGCGGCAGTGATTGACTGTCAGAAGAAAAGTGTGAACCTTCGGTCCCCTAACTGGTCAAGGGTAGTGTTTAATGGTAGCACATTACTGAGACGTTCTTGTTGTCTTACGATGATGTAGGCCAGGAAGTTGTTAAACAAAGGATGTGAAGCCTATTTAGCCTATATTGTAGATACAAAGAAAGAAGGTGTAGAAATTAAGGATATACCGATAGTAAGAGAATTTCCAGATGTGTTTCCAAGTGAATTACCCGGTCTTCCGCCAGACAGAGAAATTGAATTTGCAATAGACTTAGTGCCAAGGACTGCACCAATTTCAAAGGCTTCGTATCGTATGGCGCTAGTGGAGATGAAAGAATTGTTGATACAACTTCAGGAATTGCTGGACAATGGGTATATTCAGCCAACTGTGTCCCTATGGGGAGCCCCAGTTTTATTTGTCAAGAAGAAGGACGGAACGATGAGGCTCTGCATCGACTACCGAAAATTGAGCAAATCAACAATCAAGAATAAGTATCCATTGCCAAGGATTAACGACTTGTTCGATCAATTAAAAGGAGCCAGACACTTCTCAAAGATAGATTTGAGGACCGGAGATCATCAGCTAAAAGTAAGGAAGGAAGATGTACCTAAAACTGTGTTTCGGATGAGATATGGTCACTACGAGTTTTTGGTGATGTCTTTCAGTTTGACTAACGCGCCGGCAGCATTCATGGACTTGATGAACCGAGTTCTGAAGCCGTACTTAGATAAGTTCGTAGTAGTTTTTATCGATGACATTTTGATTTATTCAAAGACCGAAGAAGAGCATGCTGATCATCTGAACAAAGTACTGGAGATACTAAGAAGGGAGAAGTTATACGTGAAATTATCCAATTACGAATTCTGGATGGAAAAGGTGCAATTTTTAGGGCATATGATCGACAAAGACGGTATCTCAGTGGACCCTGCGAAAGTAGAGGCAGTTAGTAACTGGGAACGATCGAAGACGCCGACAAAAGTGCAAAGTTTCTTAGGGTTAGCCGGGTACTATCGAAGATTTATCCAGGATTTTTCGAAGATAGCAACCCCATTGACCAATTTGACGAGAAAGACGGTAAAGTTTGTATGGTCTGAAAAGTGCGAAGACAATTTTCAGGAGTTGAAGAAGAGGTTAAGCGAAGCGCCTGTATTGTCCTTACCAGATGATACGGGAGGTTTTGTAGTGTATAGTGATGCATCACACAAGGGTCTTGGTTGTGTGTTGATGCAACACGACAAGGTTATTGCGTATGCATCACGACAGTTGAAGGATTATGAGAAGCGATACCCTACCCAGAACCTGGAATTAGCAGCTGTCATCTTGGCATTAAAAATTTGGAGACATTACCTTTATGGGGAAAAATGTGAGATATACACGGATCATAAGAGTTTAAAATATATCTTCACACAGAAGGATTTGAACATGCGACAAAGGAGGTGGTTGGAATTAATCAAAGATTAAGACTATGAAATTCTTTATCACCCAGGAAAAACAAACGTAGTAGCAGATGCGTTGAGTAAGAAGGGGAACGAGAAATTGTTTATGTTGACAACTCACGAGGAGTTAATACTTGAAATGGCTAGACTGGAGATTGAAGTGAAAAGTCCGGCAGAGGCAGTAGAGAAGTTATTCATAATTGAAGCTCGTCCGACGTTACTCGACAAAGTGAAAGAAGCACAAGAAAAGGATGAAGAATGTGAAAGGATACAAAAGAGGATCGCAGAAAATGAGGAAGAAAAATTCCGAATCGATAAGGATGGTATTTTGAGATATGAGGAGCGAGTGTGGGTGCCAGCCGTGACTGAATTAAGAGATGAGATCTTACATGAAGCACATAATTCAGCATACTCTGTTCACCCAGGGAGCACGAAAATGTACCGGGATCTTCGTCAATATTTTTGGTGGTCCAATATGAAGCGGGACGTAGCAGAATACGTCAGCAAATGTCTCACCTGTCAACAAGTCAAAACAGAACATCAGAGACCGAGTGGGTTACTTCAACCACTAAATATACCGGAATGGAAATGGGAGCACATCACTGTGGACTTTGTGGTAGGACTTCCAGTTACACAGAAGGGTAATGATGTCATTTGGGTTATCGTGGATCGATTGACGAAATCAGCACACTTTCTACCGATAAAAACCCGATTCAATTTGAACCAGTTAGCCAAGTTGTATATAAAGGAAATTATTTCGCGACGTGGAGTGCCAGTGTCAATTATCGCAGATCGAGATCCGCGCTTCACGTAAAATTTTTGGAAAAGCTTGCAAGAGAGAATGGGAACACAGTTGCGACTAAGTACTACTTACCATCCTCAAATTGACGGACAGAGCGAACGAATAATTCAAACGCTAAAGGACATGTTGAGAGCTTGTGTGATGGATTTCAAGGGAAATTGTGATGACCATTTACCACTTGTGGAATTCACTTACAATAATAGTTATCATGCAAGTATCGGTATGCCGCCATACGAAGTCCTCTACGGAAGGAAGTGCAGGACACCGTTAAGTTGGGATGAGGTTGGCGAACGACGACTGTTAGGACCAAAATTGGTGCAGCAGACAACAGAAGTGGTCAAATGATCAGGGCAAGATTAGTTGCAGCCCAAGACCTACAAAAGAAGTATGCAGATCAACATCGCCAGACGAGAGACTTCGACGTCGGTAGTTACGTGTTTCTGAAGGTATCTCCCTGGAAAGGGAAGATACGATTTGGAAAGAAGGGAAAGTTGAGCCCGAGGTTCGTAGGACCGTTCGAAGTGTTGAGAAGAGTGGGTGAAGTAGCGTACGAGGTAGCCTTGCCTCCTGAACTGGAGCATATCAACAATGTGTTCCACGTTTCAGTGTTACGGTCATACAAGCCCGATTATAAGGACGTGATATCCTATGAGCCCGTTCAAATAGAGAAAGATCTAACGTATGAGGAAATTCCTATTCAGATAATCGATAGGAAAGAGCAAGTATTAAGAAATAAAGTCATACCTTCTGTAAAAGTAGTTTGGCGAAACCATAATGCCGAGAAGGCTACGTGGGAATTAGAGGATAAGATGAAGGAGAATTACCCTCGACTTTTTGCTTAACCTTGTATTGTGATTCTGGGGACAGAATCCTTATAAGGAGGGGAGAATGTAACGATCGGGAATTTTAACTTCCTTGTAACCCGAGTTTATGTGAATAAAATGAATTTTTACTTTATTATTATTATTATTTTATTTATATTAGTATGTGTTATGTGCTTAGAAGTTATGTGATAACCTATAATATGTGAATACATGAAATTTTACATGTTATAGTTTTATGTAAGTGAATAATTGATTTCGCGTAGCGTCGCTAAATCACTATTCACGGGGCACGTTTTTCGAGGCACTATTCACGCAATAATATTTTTGTGTCTTTTTCAATTTTAATAAATTTCATAAATACGTATATGCGCACGAATAATTTTTTCAAGCGTCAAAAATTTTATTCGAGCTGATACGTGATTTTATCCGTATCCGAAATGTATAATATGGGTGTTCCAAATATTTGGATAAATCTCATAATAATTATTTTTATGTGTCCCCATAATTTATGGGAGTACCCATTTTAATTTTGGGTAGAGTTATTTACCAGTTTTAGTACAAAAGTGGGAGTTTTTGAATATATTTTTGTGTATTTGGGTATTTATTTTCGCTTGTTACTCCAAGAGGGAACCAACCCCCAATTTTAGACCAATCAAATGCAAGGAGGGAGAGGTTAGCCGGCAAGCTTCATGGAGCACCCAACCCACTCCCTTCATTCTCCCAAAATTACTCCTCCAATCTCTCATTCCATTCAAACCATTCCATTTCTCTCTTGCATTCCATCAAACCATCCCACCAACAGATAGAGAGAGAGAGGGAAAATCTGCAACAAAGAGAAAGAAGAAAGAAGGAAAAGGTTGCCGAAAAAAGAAAGGAGGAAGAAGAAGAAGACACGGGTGGAAGAAGAAGAGAATTCAAGCAAGAAGAACTCAAGCTAAGCAAGCCTAGCAATCTTCTTAACCTCTAGGAAGAATTTACAGAGGTAAAACACTAACCAAAATCCATTCCATTCGATTTCTTGTTAAGTTTTTCAAGTTTTCTTAGTTTTGAGCTCCTAAGCTTGTGGGTCGGATTTGTGTCGATTCTTGTTGTTTTTGTTTATGTTAGATGTTTGTAAATATTGTGAAAAGGTTATATAAGTCATTAATAACATCAAAGTGGAATAAAAATACAATAAATCTGTACCTATGCTTAAGGAGGACGAAGAACATAAAGAACAATGAACTGTGGACATTTGGACGATTTAGAGGACCTTGTAGCTATGATTTTGTATTTGTTTAATTCGTTTGTTATTATGATATTGTACTTCCATGGGTTATGAGTTTAACCTAGTTGAAATGGAGTAAAAAGGGATTAAAACAAAGTTTTGGTGATGATTTTTGTGAAGAACACCAAGAACACCAAGAACACGAAAATATAGCATGACTTGATACTTTGGCCTAAGATTTGGCCATGTTAATATTAATGGATAGCTCTAAATTTTTGATATGTAGTACCCCTATGTCTTAGGGGTCCATAGAGTCCAGAACGGACCACTTTGAGCATGTATTGAGGGAGTTATGGTGGTTGGAAGCAAGATAGGTCTAGAACACCAAAAACAGAGCATTCCGGGACGCAAAACGGGTTGGGAGACTCAGGCCGAGCGCCTAGGCGCTTAGCTAGGTGCTGGTCACGAGCTCAGTTGCTGTGAGAGAGTGCCTAGGCACTGCTCAAAGGCCATTTTGAGCGCCTAAGGCGCTGGACAAGAGACTGTGCAAACAGCTTCGACATCCTTTAGTAAAATGGGCATAACTTTCTAATACTAACTTGGATTGAGTTAATTCAAGATGATTCGGAAATAGGAAGAGTAGACCTACAACTTTCGTTCTTTAAGTTTTTCAATTTGAGGTCTGTAGCATGGCCTAAATTGGCCATTTATAGGACTGATGTATAATTGGAGGCAATCGGAGAGGGTCGGGCATGAGCGTAAGCACGCGTAATGCTCCCGACAATGTTAAATGATGTTGTAAGTTATAAAACATGAATGTTATGAATTATAATGATACTTAGGATTAGCCAATGAGTATTAGATAAATCGAAAGGGCGTGCTAGGCGTACGCAATTGCGTGTCGCTTAGGCGTTCGAATAGACAAGTTTGGCGTACAGACGTACAAGCGTCGTAACGCCGTAACTAGTGGGCATAACCTTGTTTAATATGTTGTTTGTTATTTCAATGGGACATTATAGAGTTGTATAAACAAATATTTGGTATCCAGTATGTGACTAATTATTATGTGAATATGTACCTAATTGTGTAGGATATTAAGGAGCGTGTGTTGTAATATTGTAGCAGCGCTTCAGGCAAGTTTCTTAACTCAATTCAATTTATATTTAAGCAAGTTCTTCTTTAACCCTTGTCTAACCCTTGTGTTGGGTAAGTTTCTAAACCTTATGCACTATTTTTATTTCGTGCAAACAGGTATATGTTAGGCAAGCTTCCTAACGCTTGTCTAACCCTTGTGTTGTGCAAGTTTCCTATCTTATACAAATGTTGTATATTGTTGCAAGTATTACTTCATTAAACGAGTTTTTATCTTATTCAACATATTCTGAACAGGTTCCTTTACTTCAATCATTGTCATGTTGCAAGTACTCTTAGAATGAACTGTTAATTGTTCACGTTACCTAGCTATGCTTCAACGCATGTTATTAAAGCTTTCAAATTCTATATTCCATGAACTGCATAAGATAGATGTCAAAGCCAATTGTTTCGGCTAGACGTATGTTTAATCATCATTGTTGTTAAGTAAAGCTATCCTATCAAATTGTTTGGTTTGGATTCCTATGTAAAGCTGAGATGAACAACCCTCATAGCAGGGGAAACAGTATGTATGTCGGGGAACCGACACGCGCGCGAACAGTATGTTAAAGGGGTTATGCATAACACCGGGTACATTAGGCTGATCACCTATTGTATTAGTATGTTGGGTTATCAGATGAATTTCTGGTGATTCTAGTAAAAGGTCAGTGTCATGATGACCACTCAATATAGAATAATTCCTCCATTTGGGAACATTGAAATCATTTGGTCCATAGAGGCCCTACAATTGTGTTAAAGAGATCATTCGTAGAAACTTGTTCAAGTTCTTGAGCTATCTTTTATTCTCTTAATTCTTGTAAGCTATAAAGTATTCATGTGATGATTCACGATTATTGTTATTATACTTGCTGAGAAAATTTGTTGCTCACCCTTGCTTTCCTTAAAATATTTCAGTTAGTGGAGCTCGTGGTGAAAGCTCAGGGAAGGATAAACTGTTAGGTTTGTATATAGCGCGAACATGCAATCAAATTACATAAATAGTGCGGAAGCGCGATAAAAACGGATTTCAAAATTTTATACAAACCATCACCATAATCAATCTATATGCTTAATTAACGATATAAACGAAAGAGATAGAGATAAAAATTATACCCTCGTAGAACCGTGCTTCCTCGGGTACAAGTTCACCTCCAATTCCTTCGCGTTCTCCTTGAATTCCACCGACTAAATTCCTTTGCTTGATCAACTTTAGCCACCCAAGTGTTTGGCCTCTAGAGGTGATCCACCAAGGAAGAATAGTTATTCAAGAAGATGGGTGTTGGCAAAACCCTAGTTTCTATCTCTATAGAAATTACAAGTACTCTCTCTCTCCAATTCATATGGAAGAGTGTGTAACTGTCTAACCCTAAATCATAATAAGACTCCTCTTATTTATAGATATAGGGAACCCTCCTAAACTATTTAGGATTAGGGTTTTTATTCTAATTAAACTCCTTTAATTAATTAAACTCCTAATCCAATTAAGAATTTATGAGAGAGTACTTCTATTAATTAATTTCCCAATCCCTATTAGGAATTAAATAATAGTAATTGTAATAATAATAATAAGACTCCTCTTACTAATTTATATTTAATATTTCCAAAATATTAAATAATAAATATTAAGCTATTTAATTTATTCTATCTCCATAAATTAAATTAAATACACTTAACTTATTATTACAATTATGCTATTTACTTCTTAAACAAATATTTTTCTTTTGCGGTGTGACCCTTTAGGTTCTCCATATTAACCCGGTTGTGAATAAATCAATTAGAACAATTCTAATCTTATTTAAATAAATAAATTAAACTATTTAATTCATTTAAATAAATAATATTTATTCTACAATAAGCGTAAGCCCCCTTAGCGATCAACGACTTTCAAGATAATATAGATTTCAACATTAATCACAAAAGAACCTTTCAGTGAATAGTTACCGTACAATTCAATCCTTCTACCATATAATGTCCCAATTAAATATAAGACATGGAATTACTGTCAAGTATTATTTTATTTAGTTATATGTATTTCGATTCTCAAACGCACAACTCTGATAATGCAAATTAGAAACTCCTTTCTAATTTCATTCTGCTTTGGCCAATAACTTTTGAGTCGTCATTTATCGAATCAAATAGGACATTCTTTGTAATATCCTGAATATTTATAGAACTTATAAATATGATATTGAATGACTAAAGTTAGCTGTAAAGTTAATTTCGAGGACGAAATTCTTTGAAGTAGAGGTGAATGTAATACCTTGAATATTTATGAGGCTTATAAATACGATCGTATATGGTTAGAGGTTAATTTAGTGACCTAAAACTAGGTATCGAGAAGTTTAAAATCTTAAACCCCAATGAGATTCAAATTTGGTATCATATGTGCTTAAATAAAGATCCAAATGATATTTTGAAGCAGGTGTTTTGTGATTATATCGTGTAAACGATAAATTTGGTCAAATAAAAAATTTTCGCCAAGCAGCTGTGTCGTGCTTACACGGACAAAATGATTTGTCGTGCTTTCGGCGAATTCATAGAGAAGGGTCTTGACAAATTATTTTTAGTAAGCTGTTGTGTCGTGCTTCGAAATGACAAAGTGATTTGTCGTCCTTACGCTTTGTCGTGCTTACGCTTTGTCGTGCTTACGCTTTATCGTGCTTACGCTTTGTCGTGCTTATGCTTTGTCGTGCTTACGCCTGGCACACGTCGGCTTACGCCTGGCACACTCTAGGTACTAAAGTGTAATTAATCTAGGTACTAAATTGTAATTAACCACTTTTTCTTAGCTTAAAGTGTAATTAACCTAGGTACCAAAGTGTAATAAGTCGGGTGCAAAGTGTAATAAGCCGAGCCCCTAACGTGCAATTAGCGAAACTTGGTTTTTCTATAAATAGCAAGCTCAGTTCATTCATTCCTTACTACTTTTCAAGAGCAGTTCAAGAGCAAAAACACTCTATATTTATATTCTGAGAGATATTGTGAGATAAAAATTACTTTCTAAACATCAAAGCGCTACGCGATTGGAAGTAAAGCTAGCAACTACAAGAGGTATTACTCTAGTGGTTATTATTTTTATTCTTCTTTATATATTTAGTTAAAATATACTTTTATAAGCAGTTATAATGCCCAAATTATTTTAAGTATATAGTACAAAAGTCCTATTTACAAGCAGTTATAATGTCCAATTTATGTCTCTTATAAAGTTGAAAATATACTTTTATAAGTAGTTACTATGTCCGATTTTCTTCAAGTATTTAGTAAGAATATTCATTTTATAAGCAGTTATAATGCTGAAATTATTTCAAATATAATAGTCGAATATTCATTTTATAAGCAGTTATAATGCTCAATTTATTTTAAATATAGTTGATGAATATTCATTTTATATGCAGTTATAATGCTGAAATTATTTCATGTATATTAGAAAGAGTCTTATTTATAAGCGGTTATGATACCCGAAATAAAACTTAAAAGATTTAATCGTTAAAATGCTTAATTAGCCTAGCATAATCCAAGGAAAGGAAAAGCTTGGAGGATAAAAGTTCTAGAGCTTACACTTCAGGAGATTGAGCGAGAAATGACACATTAGCGTTAACATATTATCCATATTCAGAGGCACGTAACCTTGTTATATTATGCAAGTATTATACATCTTGCTATTAATTATTGTGAAGTTATTGCTTCTTGTTCAGCATAACTTAAAAATGAATCATTGTTCATATATTAAAGCGGAAATTTGTTGTGTCAAACCAAATTGTTTTGCTACGACATCTTATACTGAGTAAAATGAGACACCTTAGATGGAAGGTGATCTCGAAAGCCTTATGATAAGGTAGTGTGACGTCAATGGAATAAAATTGACATAAATGGTAGGATGATATGCATACTCCTAGGATATTGGTGAGGCTGATCACCTACCAGATATCCGAACTCAAATGGTTCTAAGTCCTTGAAGACTGATAGAACTAGATGAAATATATGGTTCTGGTACAGAACCCTCAGTTATATACATCAACTAACATCTTTCAAATCAAACACACTGTGTTTACATATTCAAATAAACTTACTGAGCATTTGTAGCTCATTCTTGCGCATATCTTCTTTGCAGCTTTAAATGATAATCCCAACACCTCTGGTACAGATAAAGGAAAAGGACATGTTTATTAGTTTTATTTCTGTTTTGAATAATCCAAGTCATCTATAAGGCTTTGTTGTAATAACTTAGTACTGAGAACGATGTAATCGAACCAAATGATATGTACACTACTACAAAACAGTAAATAGATAACGCGTAAAAAATGTTGTGGTTTCTGTCGGCAAAACGTCGTGGTTAAGGGTGTCATCTATTTGACACCCTTATACAACGTTTTTAAACGTTGTAATTAGACACATTATACAACGTTTTTAAGGAAAAAACGTTGTAAATTTGTTTTCCATAAAGTAGTAGATGCTTGAAAACGTTGTAGTTTAATATATTAGACAACGTTTAGACACATGTACACAACGTTTAGAATGTGTCATCTATTTAGACATGACACATTTATACAACGTTTAGAATGTGTCATCTGTTTAGAATGTGGTTCACTTATATTACCAGTGCACCTGTAATCTGCTAATGCCATAATATATAGCTAAAAAAGGTCTAAATTCTCATTTAAATTTAAAGCCAAAATGTATCAACCATTCAAAATACATCCGAATAATACCATTCGTTTACGGTTTCAAATTACTACATCCACAAAAAATATACCAAACTATCCATATATGCATCTCAAATTCACTTTTCAATATAAATTACTACTATATTGAATTGAACAACTGGTGCAATGGATCCAGAATAATTAGCACTTTGAGGTTTCATCAGCATCTTGATCAGTTGTTCTGACCATAGGCTTGACATTGACGGATCTTCATTGTAGATTGGTTCCACATCTGCAACCTCTGAAGTGGCCTATAATCAAATTTAAAAACATCAGTTATAACAGAACTATACAATAACATGACAACAACTTGAACTAAGTCATCCAAGTACACCCATTTAGAATGCATGCACAGAGTATATATTAAGTTACAACTTCAATGAATAGTTAATTAACTTGAGCTTACAATTTGTGTTTGTCCAGGCTGATCACGCCGGTCGGTCCGAAATGAGAGATTGAATAGCACCCGAAAGGTTGATATAATGGGAGCAGAAAAACCTCAAGATTCTTTTCAAGTGTTCCTGCGAGTGCCAACAGTAATGTGGTTTTCCCACATCCTAGAGGCCCAAGTAATAGTGTCATCCTGCGGAAAGACAAGTTTCTGTGAGTAAATTTTGTTTAAATTAAAGGCAAATATTTGCATAAAGTGATATTACACTTTGCATGAGTTAATGAAAAAGAACTTCAAAATCAACCTTGAAGGCTTGATGATTCCACTTATATCTTGAAGGATTTTGATCTTGGTTGAATGAGATTTGTGCCCAGTTAAATTTGTGATACCCTGTTCAACATTGACATCTAATTCATATATATTTTTTTGATCGTGTAAATATAAAATAAAATTGCCAATGGTTAACTGAATAGGCATCCTTTCTAAAACAACTTAGGCAATAATCAATTACGTATCCTCAACTCATGAGGTTTAGCATAAAGAATTTCCCAATAGCTTTAAAACAACAGAAGCTTGTCTGAAACAACCCAATCTTTGAGAGGTAACCTAAAGGACTGGTCCTAGCTCTTTCTGTACCCTGAAAACCAATTTTACCGAGAACTATAAAATAGTATATGTGCAAAGTTCTGGCATTTATAGTTTATTTTTCCAACAATCAATCACCGTAAAGAAAGTCTGTGCAGTTTTCGATCCATAACCCTTGATTCCTATCTTCAAAAAAGTTTAAGCCCTAATTCCATAAGTTATCTCTTTTGGATAAGGATCAATTATAAAATACCTTTTTTCTGAACTGCTACTACATATTATAAAAGGAAGACAAGTAAACATACAGAACTGATTACCATTGATTTAGGTGCCAACTGCCACAATATATCCTTTCAATCAAATATATTTCAATAATGCATGGCTTCTAAATTTGTTGCTTTTGTTAAGGCTGTGCATGCATCACATCTATGCTAAATTTTCATAATTAGTTCTCCATTATAGCAATCTACAGGCACTAGTTATCGCTCCTTATGGCTGAAGATTAAGGAAATTCACCAAAAATTATATTCAAGCAAACAGATCCCACTAATTAAGCATAGGACAAAACAGATATTAACAAACTACTCAATAACTTCAAAAGCGACAGAAAATCTTCAAATGATTCATCTTCCTTTATAGGCTATAACACTTTTGGAGAAATATAACATGGTGAAAACAGAATACAATCGGCTTGCATACACACACTCCAAAAAAATTTATCGTGACCCTCTTTTTATTTTGGGATGATCCATAAGTGACACTCTTTCCTCGTCCCAATTCAGGGATTATCCCAAGTCAGGTGACCATTATTCATATATCAACTCATTACTTGTTAAATTTGATTATATTACCCTTAAGTCGTAAAACATTTAATCACTTTCCCCTAAATCATTTGACCTAAAGCTCCATACTTTTTAAAGCCCAATCCTATATATGTTTGTGAACTTGATAAGCATACTCCAAATTAAGTGAACAACTAAGCAAATAATACTAATTCAGCATTAGCAAGATAAAAGACCCAAATTCACCAACATAATCACAGCAAATAAGTGACAAACAGATATACAGGAGAATATGAGGGAACTAAAACTTACATAACAGCCATTGAGATCTGCTTGAGATCAGTCTCAAAATTCTTCATGTTAGCGAGTGAATGAGCACAGCATATTAGAGCAAGCCACGAACCAAGCTTGTACTGCAATTTATTATTACATCAGATTAGTAGGAAATAATAAATCAATCGATTCAAAGGAAGAGAGATAGAGAAGACGGAGGACCCTAAACATGGCGCCGACAACACCGAAGATGATGGCGATGAAACCAGAGTAATCAATCGGAAGATTTTCTAGTGGCACCACCGCAGCTACGTACGGCTTTCCTGTAGACGTCGTCGGCTTGTGTGAGAGAGAGAAACGTGTGTCGTCGGTCGGTGAGGGGGTGAGGGAACGACGGAGGGAGGAGGGGAGAGTGGCCAGTGAGGGCTTGAGAGAGCTCGGGAAAGAGGCGAGGAGAGAGAGAGTCTGTAAATGAAATGAGGCGGCTGAACAATTAGGTTTTATTTTAAGTTTTCATTTCTGCGCATTTTTTCAAGCTCCGTGTTTTTTATATAGATAACGTTTTTAAAAAAATGTTATCTAGTTAAAACAAAAAAAATGCCCTTTTAAATACATAACGTTTTTTCATATATATCTACAACGTTTTGTTAAAAAAACGTTGTGTAAAAATATACCATAACATTTTTTATAAAAACGTTGTGGTTTTAGTGTTGTCTATTTAGTGTTTTGTAGTAGTGGTAATATATTATGATCCTTTATTTCATGGAATGCGTTATACTCTGATCTTTATTTTGTTTAGCATAGTTGTATTAACTAAAATACAGTATCTATACGAACTATACATCTGAATGAGGGTATTTGAATGATATTGAAAATCCTATAAGCTCTGAGGTTACATTCTCTCCTTTTACTAGAAGTGGTAGATTCTTTGTTGACCATTCACCTATCTCCATGTGTAACTTATTATACCTAATCATAATCTTTGATATACCCTAAGGGTCTTAAGGGACATGTCAAAGTATAACTCGTCACACACAAGTTATTATGATGATCTCAAGTCAAAGGATCACTTGTACTACTATTACTAGAGGAATTCCTATTGATATGCGAGTAAAACTCCATTAGGTATTCCTTAGCGAGCCACGTTCAGTGTACTTATTCTCCAATAAGCACCTACATACTTGTTTTATTGTCTCCACACAAATGATTATGAGATCAATCATCCTCTTCCTAAGAGCAAGCAACGTATGTACTAATCTATCCGGATTCACTAATCTCCTTTTTAATAATCCAACGATTAGGAACGATTTTAGTTTGTGAGTTATCTAGAATTTAGATCTCATTAGCATGATCCCCATCATGATTCTAAAAGCATTGCTCAAAAGTATGGGTTTATCACATTTAATATAACAGCACCATGTAGATAATGTAAAATGCCTTTAATAACCGAATAAGATTACAAAGTATATGCTATATCATATCAAATATGATTGGCTTGTGTGCATACTACTTTCATAAAGGCAAAGGCAAGGCCATAGATTAGCTTTGTACCGTTAAGATTATTATTTTGATTATTTATTAAGACTCGTTGACGCTTGTGATGTATTAAGACTTAATTACCCATATGTATTAAGTTATGTTTTGTAGTAGTCTTGGTTTCGAGAGTTGGGACAGGATTATTTATGTTATATCAATATAAATATTCCTCTATTTTCGCTGTAAAATATCGATAGTATGATGCATGTATTATATAGTGACGAACCAAGTCCGCGGTTCGGGTGACCCGGATTTGGGGGCGTTGATGAGTGGATTTATACCTACGAATTGGATGTTTTCTAGGCTCAATTCTCGGCTATCTTTAAGCATTTATAGCACCATTTCACTAGTTATTTCATTATTGTGTAGGAGGCGGCTCTAAGTAGACAATTGTGGAATTGTGGAACTTTTGGAGCAAAAATGCAATATTCCAACAGTAGGGTCCATCGCCGGGGTGACAACCCCAGGCTTATTTCAGCGCCGGGGCGAAGCCATCGCCGAGGCGACGTTATCAAGTCAATTTTGTCGCTGGGGCGACGCCACCGCCGGGGCGGCGTCCCAAGGCTTAATTTTGTCACCGGGGCGACAGGTCGGGACAAGAAATGAGGCTGGCTTTTGTCACATCTGCTGGTAATGGGGATTCAGTTGAGCAAATTCAGGAGCACGATGGAAATGGGAGGAGAGAGAGCAAGTAGATTATTAGGCATCCAGGGAGTATTTTGGAATTCATTCAAGCTTTGCTACACAATTTGGAGGCTAGGGTTTGAGAGAAAAAGAAGAAGAACAAAGGAACAAAGGGAGTAATCATCTGAATTTCATCAACTCAAGGAGGCTAGGAGCACGAAATAGGAAGGCAAGAGCTGGAGAAGAAGGACTACACCACACCAATTCGGGAATCTCATTACAAAAGGGGTGTTTCTTCATATGTTTTAGTTCTTTATTCTTATTTTGTCATTCCAAACCATGTACTATAATTGTGACGCCCCCAAATCCGGGTTCCCTTATCCACGAATTCGGTGCATCATTGTGCAACACGATACATCTCATTCTACACCTGTCAATAACTTATTGCGGAATAATAAAAATATTAACATTGATATGATATAAATATTGTCGTCCCAAGCCTCGAAACCATAACTAAAACATAATCTTACTACAAGAATGTAATTACAATGATATTACAACAAATCCTAATCTAGTACCAGGCACGAAAACCTTTAATAATACCCTTATGATCAAGGTTGAATAAATACCATGATCATCTACAGAATCTCCTATGTGAACACATGGTTCAAATTCTGACTTTATTCGATCCCTGAATATTCGCAAAGTTATTCAACAGCTATACATTCATTACAAAAATGTCCTTTATACATCATTGTCATCCTTGTAGTTTACTGTAACAAATAACTAACGTAATCACGTCTTAACTACCATAATGGATAACCTCCATTTTTAACTCAAGGTTTATACAGTCAAATTCGCGTACATCATATACCGTCATCACGGCTAAGTAATTACAATGAATAAATATTTATCAACCTTCCTATTTCCATGCCTCTCTAATCCTTATCACCACGATATCAAGATAATTGCATTGCATCATAAAATCTGCAAAAGTTTTAATTTTGCAAGAATGAGCACGACGGCTCAGCAAGAACTAACAGTTTTCACATTTCATGCTTCACGTAACACATAAGTTTGCATTTTATCCATGCACCATGATTCTCATACTATGCATCTTACTCATGCATTATAAATCTTATGTAATTCATCAATATATATGCATCATGCATCTTATAACATGCCTCATGCATCTCACATTGTATGTTTACAATAATTCAAGTTCCACATAGAACAATATAGTCACATAATTGCACATAATACACATTTTAATCATGCTCGCATATAATCCACATAACAGTGAATGATTTATTGATCAAGTCATATACATCAATACATATAAAAAAATCAACAAGTTACTGAAAGAACTTGCCTTTAAGCGTTCCTTGCCAAATTATGATGGCTCGTCCTTCAAATATCCTACACAATTTATTTAACAATAAAATACCAATTAGCCACTAAAAAGGCTTCATATAATGGTTTACAATATAACAACTCTTATCTCATATTGTTCGCGCATTAGAGACAATTAACACGATTAACACTAAAACATTTCTCGGCGTCGCGTCGTTTGACAACGTTATAACTCTCATCATCATCGATCCTTATTGGCTTATAATAATCTTACTTCATATCTTATAATGTTCATTTTGTTTAAATCGAAACACTATTTAAGTCCATTAACACTTGCCACGGCGTTTCGACGTTTACCCGTCTCACGCCTAATTCGCCTCTTATACATGTGCTTAACATGCTCATACATTGGGTTATAATACACTATCATGTTTCATTATTATTATAAATGAAATATTAAACAAGGTTATACACACTTGTCGCGACGTTACGACGCTTGCACGCCCATACGCCAAACTTGTTTATTCGAACGCCCAAGTGACACGCAATTGCGTACGCCTAACACGCCCATTCAAATTGTCTAATACCCAAAGGTTAATGTTAAGTATGATTATAAATCATAATAATCATGTTTTAGAACTTAGAACATCATTTAACAATGTCGGGAGCATTATACTATGCACACACGCATGACCGACGCCTACCGTTTGCACAATAGCCGTAAAAACGGTTAATTTCAAAATTGTTCCAGGTAATAAATTTCAATTCTAATTAATGGATATTGTAGGTATATCTCTAATCTTTCCGGATCATCTTGAATCGCCTAAATCCGAGTCCGTATGAGAAAGTTATGGCCATTTTCCCAACGGACGTCGAAGCTGAGTCGGGCAGCGCACACGCGGGCGGGCGGCACCAGGCGCACGGCGTGCGGCAGCGCGCGCGCGCGTGCGCGCGGGGCCTTGGTGCGGGCGCGCGGCTGGCCTGGTGGCCCTTGTCAGACATCGCGATTTTGACCCTCCTTCACTCCAAACCTCATAACTTCTTCTCTAGACCTTCAAATTGGTGCGGACCAGACTCTATGGACTCCTAAGACATAGAGCTACAACATATCAAAAATTCAAAGCTACCCATTAACATTAACATGGCCGAATCTTAGGCCAAAGTATCAACTCATGCTCTATTTTGAATGTTCTAAGTGTTCTTCACTAAAATCATCACCAAATCTTTGTTTTAACACCTTTTTACTCGATTCCAGTTGGGTTAACTTGGTAATCCATGGAACTATAATACCATAACAACAAATAAATTAAACCAACATGAAAAATTAGCTACAGATTGTCCAAAACAGTCCATAGGTCCAAGATTTGTCCAAAATGTCCATTGTTCTTCATGTTCTTCATGTTCTTCATCCTCCTTAACCATAGGTACGAATTTATTCCATTTTTGTTCTACTTTGATGTTATTAATAGCTTACATAACCTCTTAACAATATCAACAATCATCCATAACAAACAATAACAACAAGACTCGCAAGAAAACCAACCCATGAGCATAAAAGCTCTAAAAACCAAAACTTTGGAAAATCTTTTACAAAACTCAAACGAAATGGATTTAATGAGATGTTACCTCTCTAAATCTCTTGTAGATGATAGAGAAGCTAGCTAGGGTTTATTAGAGTTGCTTGAAGCTCTTCCTCTTCTTCTTTTCTTCCACCCGCGCTCTCTTCTTCTTCCTTCTTCCTATTTCCGGCGACTTTCTTCCTTTTCCGGCGACTTTTCCGGCGACCTTCTCCTTCTTTCTTCTTCCTCTTGGCTGCAGATTTTCCCTCTCTCTCTCTCTCTAATTGAGCTGATGGTATGGGAGAGAAGGAATGCAAGGAAGAATGAATGATTTGGGAGGAGTGGAGGAGTGATTTTTGGAGTAGTGGGTTAGGTGCTCAAGGTTGGCCAACAATTCAAAGCTTGTCAGCAACCTCCCTTCTTGCTCTCATTTAATTGGTCTAAAATTGGGGGTTGGTTCCCATTTGGAGTAACAAGCCAAAATAAATACCCAAATACACCAAAATTATATCCGAAAACTCCCACTTTTGTACCAAAACTGGTAAATAACTCTACCCAAAATTAAAATGAGTATTATCATAAATATAGGGATGGGTAAAAATAATTATTACGGGATTTGTCTATTTATTCGGAACACCCATATAATACATTTCGAATACGGATAAAATCACGTATCAGCTCAAATAAAATTTCCGACGCTTGGAAAAATTATTCGTACGCCTACACGTATTTATGAAATTTATTAAAAATCGAAAAGACTCAAAAATATTATGGCGTGAATAGTGCCTCGGGAAACGTTCCCAGTGAATAGTGATTTTGCGATCTTTTGCAAAAATCAATTATTCACTCCTACGGTTCAACAACGCATAAAAATTCATACATTGACCTCATCCAGGTTATAAAATAACCTTAAAACACATCGCATAAAAATAATATTTAATCCATTAATAATATTAATAAACCCAAATTACAAGGGTATTCACGAATCGCGATCGCTACTCTTCCCGATTAACTCCTCATAATCATATACATCAACGCACATATATCTCACCCATATTTTGGGTTAGCGTCTTTACAATAAATAACTCATCCAATAATATTATCCTTCAACTATTTATTTAATCCAATAAGTAGTACTCTAGCGATATTTCCTGAATCCGCCAAATTAGCTAATACGAAAACTTTCATACTTACTAATCATCGTCTACACATAATCTAGGTTATAATATAACCTTTAAACACTTACCACATAATATTATCAATAAAAGTCTATTTTATTCAATAATATTCATAAGCTCGAAATATTAAGCTACCCATGAGTCGCGATCGTTACAATAATTAACTATTAACTCATTCATTCCGAATCTATGTATATATTTCACATTTATATATATACATATTAAGCTCACCAAAAATCACATAGATATATATATAACACATATATATATTCAAACTCGAATCATAATAAGAATTATTCTATATTAAATTCTTATTATAATTATTCTCGAAAATCCGGGTTGTCACAATAATCAGATTATTATGTTATTGAGATTGAATATGAGCTAAACTCTTCATTCTAAGATTGCAATGGAACCCAACTTGTAGTTTAAATTGAATGCTCTCTCTTTGATTGGTAGTTAGTCATTACATGAATTGGAGTTCATAACCTTTGCTTAAGGATTAACTGCTTGGCCCGTAATTACCTTGGTAACTTATATGGAATTGAGAGAGGAAGTGTAAGTTGAGACCTAGTTATGAATTCATGTGAGAGTTGGATATACTTTATGAATAATGTATGAGATTATGTGACGTGAGTCTTATGTATTATTCTTGAGGATTGATAATTTGATTGTATTTAGGATAGACATATACCTAAATACCACATGTATCCAATTGAGAATCATTGCTTAATCATTTCTATTGTGAAAGTTAGTAATTGATATAATGGTTAATGGGATTTTACGTGACATGTGTCTTATTAATTGTTCTTGATATGAGATTCTTGCTTGTGTGTAGAATAGAAATATATCTATACACCACAATAGGAAATATGTATTCGACCATCGAGAGAGGCTTATATATACTTGTGATTCTCGGATAACAATTCTTATGTTCTAACTTACTAAACAAGAGAGAGTATGATGTTTAAATGAAGAGTTGGGAGAAATTGTAATCTTAGATCTTTCTATCTTGAACTTTATCCGTGTGTAGTTAAACGTGTTTTCTAAATTATCTTTATTTAGATTTAATCAACAACAAATCCAAACCTTATTGTCACTGTATAAATTAGATTAATTTTTCATGCGATTGATATTTGGTAACTATTTAACATAATTCCCCGTGGGTTCGAAACTTTACTTATCTTATATTACTTGTGGACCGTGTATACTTGCGCGTGTTTTATTGATTGCGAAATCGAGCCAACAAGTTTTTGGCGCCGTTGCCGGGGAATTATAGTTGAATTGATCTTAATTTAGACTTGTTTTTAATTTTTATTTACTTGATTGTGTAGGTACCCTTGATTTGTATGTGCCGATCACAAAGTCTTGAGTTATTTCCTTACGATCCCGAGATCGAGAGAAATACCCGAAGACTTAGAAGAGAAAGAATCAGGGATTCTAACAATCAAGAAACTATGGCGGCAGAGGAACAAAAAGCATTGAGAGACTATGTAACGCCGCAGATAAGTGATTTACAGTCTAGTATCACAAGACCGGCAATAACTGCAAATGCCTTTGAAATCAAACCGGGAACAATACAAATGGTTCAGAATTCGTTACAGTTTGGGGGTTTGGCTAATGACAACCCTAATGAGCATTTGTTGAGCTTTATTGAGATATG
The DNA here is from genome assembly GCA_034770075.1 of Aralia elata. NCBI lineage: Eukaryota > Viridiplantae > Streptophyta > Magnoliopsida > Apiales > Araliaceae > Aralia > Aralia elata. The sequence goes on from CM068382.1 coordinate 53,105,845, forward strand.
TGATACTTTCAAATTTATTAGAGTGACGGATGATGCTTTGAGACTTAGACTTTTTCCGTTCACTTTGAGAGACAAAGCTAAGAGTTGGCTTCACTCATTGCCACCGGGATCCATCACTACATGGTCAGACTTAGCACATAAATTTTTGGCAAAGTTCTTCCCTCCTGTAAAGTCTGCTAGATTGAGAAATGAAATTGCAACCTTTGAACAACATCATGGAGAATCATTGTATGAAGCTTGGGAAAGATTTAAAGATTTGCTTCAGAGATGCCCACATCATGGATTCCTTCCATGGATGCAATTGAATACCTTCTACAATGATTAGGATCTCACAATCGGTCTAGTTTAGATGCAGCTGCGGGAGGATCTTTTATGGCTAAAAATTATGGGGAAGCACTTGATTTATTGGAGGTTATGGCTGCAAATAACTACCAATGGCCTACTGCTAGGATGAGTTAACCAAAGGTAGCCGGAGTATTAGAGGTAGATGCCATCACATCCTTAGCAGCTCAGATGGCAACAATGTCAAAGAAACTTGATGCCTTGACTGATTCAAAAGTGCAACAGGTGGCTATTATTTGTGAAGTATGTGCAGGGACACATGCCAACGACCAATGCCCATTTGACCACGAGGCAGTTCAGTTTGTAAGTAGCTACCAGAGACAACCGAATCAGTACCAAAACACTTACAATGCTAGAAATAGGAACCATCCTAACTTTTCATGGAGCAACAATCAAAATTTTCAGCAAGCTCCAAAACCACACCATCCACCAAGGTTCCAAAATCAGCCACAACATCATACAGCTCAAACCTCACAATCACAACCAGAGAGAAAATCAGATTTTGAAGAATTGATATTAAAACACATGGCTAACCAGGATATCTTGATAAAAAACCAAGCAACAGCACTTAAAGCTTTGGAAAATCAAATTGGGCAAATGGCTAGTTCTATGTCAAATAGACCTCAGGGATCTCTTCCTAGTAACACAGAGACTAATCCAAGAAGAGATGGGAAAGAGGAATGTCAGGCAGTAACACTCAGAAGTGGAAAACAAGCCTTACAGGAGCCTAAATTGCAAAAGGGAGCAGCCCACTCAAGCTCCCCTCCGGACTTGAATAATGCAGATTTTTCTAAGGAAATGGACAGCAGTGTACCACCTGAGTCAGAGCAGAGAGATACCATAGATAAACCTAGTGTTGAGCATACTCCAAAAGTGTATCCACTAGTACCTTTCCCTCAAAGACTACAGAAGCAAAAGTTAGATTAACAGTTTGTCAAATTCCTGGAGGTCTTCAAGAAGCTACAAATTAACATTCCTTTTGCAGAGGCCTTAGAACAGATGCCTAGCTCTGCCAAATTTATGAAGGGAATTCTATCTAGGAAGAAAAGGCTAAATGACTTTGAGACAGTGGCTTTGACAGAGGAATGTAGCGCAGTGTTGCAAAGAAAGCTACCCCCAAGTTGAAGGATCCAGGCAGCTTCACTATACCGTGTACTATTGGTAGCCTTTCATTCAACAAATGTTTGTGTGACTTGGGTGCTAGTATTAATCTCATGCCATTATCCGTGTATACTCAGTTGGGACTTCCTGCACCAAAGCCTACAAACATTTCTTTTCAGCTTGCCGATAGGTCGGTTACATACCCAAGGGGAATTGTTGAAGACATTCTTGTTAAGGTGGATAAGTTCATCTTCCCGGCTGATTTTATCATCTTAGATTTTGAGGAAGATAAAAACATTCCTATTATTCCGGGGAGACCATTTTTAGCCACTGGGAGAACTTTAATCGATGTGCAAAAGGGTGAGCTCACTATGAGGGTTCAGGATCAAGAAGTCACCTTCAATGTATTTAAGGCCATGAAATTCCCTTCGGATGAGGAAGAATGTTTTCAAGTGGATGTGATCGAGCGAGCTGTGAATGACGAGTTTCTGAATATGTTAAACAATGATCCATTAGAGAATGCACTTCTAGGAGAGTCTGACATGGATGATCCAGATTTGGTTGAGTATCTACAGATTTTGGATACAGTGCCACGGGGAAGCAAGTTTTAAATCCCGTTTGAATCTTTAGAGCATGCTGAGAATGCTACAGATCGGTTGAGACCATCCCTTGAGACACCTTCATCACTTGAACTAAAACCTTTGCCAAATCATCTCAGGTATGCATATTTAGGTGATTCAGCTACTTTACCTGTTATTATTGCATCTGTGCTTAACGAGTTTCAGGAAAGCAAGCTGTTGCGGGTTCTTAGAGAGTACAAATCTGCTATTGGATGGACCATCGCCGACATCAAGGGAAAAAGCCATCATACTGTATGCACAAAATCTTGATGGAGGATGATAGTAAACCCACTGTGGAACATCAAAGGAGGCTCAACCCAATCATGAAAGAGGTGGTAAAGAAAGAGATTTTGAAGTGGTTAGATGCTGGAATAATTTATCCTATTTCTGACAGTGCTTGGGTGAGCCCAGTTCAGTGTGTACCCAAGAAAGGGGGTATGACAGTTGTAGCCAATGAAAATAATGAGTTAATTCCGACAAGGACAGTGACCGGGTGGAGGGTGTGCATGGATTACAGGAGACTTAACAAAGCAACCCGAAAAGATCACTTTCCATTACCCTTCATTGATCAAATGTTGGATAGACTGGCTGGGCATGAGTACTATTGCTTGTTGGATGGATACTCGGGCTATAATCAGATTGCTATTGCTCCAGAAGATCAAAAAAAGACTACCTTCACATACCCATTTGGTACTTTTGCTTTTAGAAGGGTCTCATTCAGACTGTGTAATGCACCAGCCACTTTTCAAAGGTGCATGATGGCTATTTTCTCGGATTTGGTAGAACGTAATGTTGAAGTTTTCATGGATGACTTCTCAGTGTTTGGTGATTCATTTGACAACTGCTTGGAAAATCTAGTTCTAATACTGAAGAGATGTGTGGAAACTAATCTAGTGCTCAACTGGGAAAAATGTCACTTCATGGTGCAAGAGGGGATAATACTTGGGCATAAAGTGTCATCCAAAGGTCTTGAGGTGGATAGAGCAAAACTTGAAACAATTGAAAATTTACCTCCACCAACCTCAGTGAAGGGCATTCGCAGTTTTCTGGGACATGCGGGGTTTTACCGAAGACTCATTAAGGACTTCTCTAAGATCACAAAGCCTTCTACTAGAGAAAGATGTGCCATTCAAGTTTGATGAAGAGTGTTTAATCGCATTTGAGCTTTTAAAGAAGAAATTAACCACTGTACCAGTGATAATTGCTCCGGATTGGTCAAAACCCTTCGAATTGATGTGTGATACCAGTGATTATGCGGTAGGGGCTATTTTGGGACAGCGTAAAGAGAAGGTTTTTCATGCTATTTACTATGCCAGCAAAACCTTAACCGATGCACAGCTCAATTACACCACTACCGAGAAGGAGTTGCTTGCAGTAGTTTATGCCTTTGATAAGTTTCGATCTTACTTGATTGGAACAAGGGTGGTTGTATTCACGGACCATTCAGCTATTCGATATCTAATTACAAAGAAGGATGCTAAACCGAGATTGATTAGATAGATCTTATTGCTGCAGGAGTTTGACTTGGAGATTCGGGACACAAAGGGAACTGAAAACCAAGTAGCCGACCATCTGTCTAGATTGGAGAATCCGGGTCATGACAAAGAAGACAAACGTCTAATCAACGAGTTTTTTCCGGATGAGCAGCTATTTATGGTTCAAGGAGAAATTCCATGGTATGCTGATTTTGCTAACTATTTGGTTAGTAACACACTTCCCCCAGACTTGTCGTGGCAACAAAAGAAGAAGTTTCTACATGACGTGCAGAGGTATATGTGGGATGAGCCGTATCTGTTCAAACATTGCGTAGATCAAATGATAAGACGGTGCGTTCCACATAGTGAGGTTGAAAGCATCCTGCAGCACTGTCATGATTCACTATATGGAGGTCATTACGGGGAAGAAAAGACAGCTACTAGAGTGTTGCAAGCAGGGTTCTTCTAGCCCACTTTGTTTAAAGATGCTCATCAATTTTTTCTAAGATGTGACAGATGTCAACGTATGGGGAACATCTCTAAACGACATGAAATGTCTCTGAAGATGATCATTGAGGTTGAAGTATTCGACGTTTGGGGTATAGACTTCATGGGGCCATTCCCGCCGTTGTTCAACAATCTATACATTCTCTTGGCTGTAGATTATGTATCTAAATGGGTGGAGGCAGCTGCATTACCTACTAATGATTCCAAGGTAGTGCTGAAATTTCTTCAAAAGAACATCTTCACAAGGTTCGGTACTCTAAGGGCCATGATCAGTGACGAGGGGAGTCATTTTTGCAATAAGCACTTTGCAGCCCTCTTGGGAAAATATGGGGTCAATCATAGAATTGCTACTGCATATCATCCCCAGACCAATGGACAAGCTGAGGTTTCTAACAGAGAAGTGAAGAAAATTCTGGAAAAGATCGTCAATCCCACAAGGAAGGATTGGTCAATGAAGCTGGATGATGCACTTTGGGCATACAGAACGGCGTATAAAACACCAATTGGCATGTCACCATACCAGCTAGTTTATGGCAACGCATGCCATCTCCCCGTTGAACTTGAGCATAAGGCGTACTGGGCCATAAGAAAGATGAATTTTGATCTCACTGCCACGGGAGAGAAAAGACTCCTCTAACTTAATGAACTTGATGAGTTCCGAATGCAAGCTTATGAGAACTCAAAGTTGTACAAGGAGAAAGTTAAAAGATGGCATGACAAGAAGATCATTGATAGGAAATTCGAGCCAGGCCAAGCGGTGCTGCTGTACAACTCTAGATTAAGGCTTTTTCCCGGAAAGCTCAAATCACGTTGGTCGGGTCCCTTCATTGTCAAGCATGCATTTCCGCACGGCGCTGTTGAAGTCTATGGTGATAATCCGGAGGAAACATTCAAAGTTAACGGGCAGCGTCTTAAGCATTATTAGGGTGGCGGCTTCGCTCGCCAGTAGACCTCAATCACTTTAGCCGATTAGCTTTGAATGGATGAGAAGTCGGGCCGAGGACTTTAAACCACGCGCTGAATGGGAGGCAACCCATTATCCTTATCCGTATCCTTTACATTTTGTTGTTATATTTCAGTTTTACAAGTGTGTATTCTTATATTTCTAAATTTTCCATTTTTGCATTTTGGATAGATAAGCTATGCTCTCATTATGCTCTAAATGTTGGAATTTTTGGGCAAGATATTCAGAATATATGTGGAATGTTGCTTAAAGCAGGTTGGATGAGTTAAGTTTGGTTTTAGATCAGATTTACAAAATTGCAAGTTTGGGGATACAGGGAGTTGTCGCCCCGACGACAACTCATAAGCCATTTTTCTGGCCCTAGCGACGCTATCGCCCCGGCGACCAGCCTCACTCATTTTTTCTCGCCCCGGCGACGCTATCGCCCCGGCGGTGATTCTCAAGGCTATTCTACCGCCCCGGCGGTAGACACAGATCTTAGTTTTTAAAATTCCCTTCCAGGCAGTTTGTTCGTTCCATTTTATTTCCAAATCCTTCACCCCCAAGCTCGGAATCCCTTCTCAATCCATTGGAAAAACATGCCACACTGATCCACAACCAATTTCAACTCATTTCAGTCGAATTTCGCACCACCCACACCAAGCTTCAACCGCAAATTTGGGGGTTTTTATTGTCACAAGGGATCTCCAAGCTAGGGTTCATCTTCTGCGAATTTCCATACTCTGATTGGTCAAGGTATGTCATTGATGAGTTGGTAATCATTGCTAATGCTTATGGATCTTTGACAGTGCATTTTAATAGAATTAGATATACTGTGAAATTTTCAATGTGGGATTACTGTCTTGGTTTTCCTCTTAATTGAATTGGATACACTGTGGGATAGCTTGGTCTTCGTTGCTCATGCATTTCTGTTCACAGTCAGTGCATCTTGAATTGGGGGATTCAGAGAATTTTAGTGCTATAACTGATGGAATGGTCAATTTAGATTGTTCTTTGTTTAGAATGGTTATACTGTGAATTGCTTTATACTTTAAATCTGAAGCTGTGGGATTGCACTGTATTATTCATTTGTTGGGCCGATTGAGTTTGTGTTGGCTCAATCGGGTGTTGGTATATATATTACTGGAATTGGTTTGTTGCAGTGAAATTGATAATTAGTTGGAATCAAGTTTGGGGGAAGATTTTTGTGGCTGTTTGTGCCAATTATTGATCAATCATGCCGCCAAAGAGATTCAGAGGAGAAGGCTCCTCCGCACCACAGGAAAGAGCTTATGATCATAGTAAGTTTGTCAGTGCTGAAGCCACTACACGATTTGACACGTTCATAGCGGGTAAGGCTCTAATGCCTGAGCGTGGCCTGCAGCCTAGTTGGAGAGTGGATGGAGAGATGGTTGATCAAATTACTGAAAGAGAATGGGATACTTTCATTGAGTAGCCTGAGGCAGCTGTGGTAGCCATTGTCTAGGAATTCTATGCTAATGCAAAGGACATGCTACCATATACTGTGACTGTACGGGGCAGGACCGTACCATTCAGCGCCCAGGCTATTAATGAGTTCTATGCATTGGACGCTCCTGCAGTGTGCCAGTATACTGAGTTCATGCGATCCTCACCCGACTATGACATAATTCTGACCGACTTGTGCAGACCGGGCACCACGTGGGTTGCTAAAGGCACCAGAGAGGGTACATTTTTTCATAGCAAGGAGTTAAGCCTATATGGTAAGATTTGGTATGCTTTTCTCTGCGCCAAGCTGATGCCCACAGTTCATGTTAGTGATATTACGAAGGATAGGGCTGCACTCTTGTATGCTATAGTCATGGACTACGCGATCGACGTGGGTCGCATCATTGAGGGTAACATCCGCAGGATCCTGAGGAGTAATGTTCATGGAGGGTTACCACACCTGTCGCTTATCTGCGGATTGTGTCGTACTGCAGGCGTTCAGTGGGCCGAGGACGAGGTTGTCCAGTAGCCACTGCTGGTCTTGGACCATAGGCTGATCTCCAGATACTCAGGTTGGGACCAGGCACAGTCGCACTCGCGGGGTCGAGGATTTATTATTCAGCCCCAGGCAGACCCAAAGGGTGCCCCTGCTTCACCTACTGATTCCAGTTCACAGGCGAGATCTCGTGTCAGCAGTCAACTCAGAGATATGCAAATGCTGCTGGTACGACAAAACCAACGACTTGCGGAGAGGCAGGAGCACATATTCAACTACACCACGAGCTTCAATGCGGTTCTGGCTGAACAGTTCGCGAGGCTAAATCCAGGGGGAGCACCTATCCCATTTCCAGTACCCCAACCGCTTCCCCCTATCCACCATCTGATGCTGAGGTTGATGATATCAACCAACCATGATCAGGGGAGTCCTCAGTTTTACATTTTGCACTCTTTAGACAATGAGGACATTATCCATCTTAAGTTTGGGGGTGGTTTTGCTATTGGTTTTGCTTTTTGCTATTTAGTAGTCGTTCCTTGTACTTCAGTTGGTTTAATGCTTTAGGTTTAATGCTTTAGCATGGTAGTTGTAGTTAGTATGCAGGTTTTCAAGTTTTAAAGACAGTTTTTGAAGGATTGCTTTTATTGAAAATAATCATGTAAAATATCATCAAAATGACGTTTCTTGCTATGAATGCTTATTACTATTAGTGTCTTTTGTTGATGATCATTGTACATATTCATCGTCTACTTTCCTTCAGATTTATGGTTTCTCAGCATCATGTAGAACTGCATTTAGAAACCTATGAGCAGTGCATTTAAGGAAAGCCGATGATGACTTGGTAATCACTGTTTTAATGTATTCAGCACCTTGGATCTGAGTTCCTAATGCACATAGCATTATTGTTGAGTACGTGAGATTTTATATTCAACTCGTTGAAACTGTTGCTCATTAAAAGATAGGATAGTCTTAAAAAGAATTATGCTTATTTACTGCTTCGATGTCTGTCTTGAATACTGGTTATAATTGAAAATGAAATATAGATAGATATGAGCAAATCTTGACCAGTTTATCTTTGTGGCCTTTGTCATTCAAACAAGTAAGCCCGTTGGAGCGTTTCTACGCTTGGTGCCTTAAAACCATCTGGTTTGGGAGTCATCGGTAGAAAGTTTGCTACATGGGTGACATTGAAAAGCCTAATGAAGATAGACATTGCACAGTTCTAGATGTTAATAAACTATCATTGAGATGGAGCGTAAAACACACTCGGTGATAGTTATAGAATATAGCTAAATGGAATGTGAAAATAGAGGCTAGTGAGCATGAGAGCTGCTAGCAATTGGGTATTGACTGCTTTATCTTCTTTTGAGCAATGTAGTTCTTGGATTGAATTGTGATTAGTGCGTGCTCTGACAGTCCTACCACACACATACTTAAGGGTTAAACATTTGGCGAAATTGTTGTGAGTTTCATTTCTGATAATCATTTGGTTGAGAGGTTGTTGTTTACTTGTTCTAAATGTTGAGGCTGGATATCCTTATCCTGACTGCTCTAGCGTAGAGCTCTTGCATTTGCATTCGTCTACTTAGTGGCATTATGTATTTTTCATTTCCTTTGTTTTGCTTGAGAACAAGCAAAGTCTTAAGTTTGGGGGTATTTGATGAGTGGGTTTTATACCTACGAATTGGATGTTTTCTAGGCTCAATTCTCGGCTATCTTTAAGCATTTATAGCACCATTTCACTAGTTATTTCATTATTGTGCAGGAGGCAGCTCTAAGTAAAAAATTGTGGAATTGTGGAACTTTTGGAGCAGAAATGCAATATTCCAGCAGTAGGGTCCATCGCCGGGGCGACAACCCCAGGCTTATTTTAGCGCCGGGGCGAAGCCATCGCCGAGGCGAAGCCATCGTCGGGGCGACGTTATCAAGTCAATTTTGTCGCCGGGGCGGCGTCCCAAGGCTTAATTTTGTCACCGGGGCGACAGGTCGGGACAAGAAATGAGGCTGGCTTTTGTCACATTTGCTGGTAGGGGGGATTCAGTTGAGCAAATTCAGGAGCACGATGGAAATGGGAGGAGAGAGAGTAAGCAGATTATTAGGCATCCAGGGAGTATTTTGGAATTCATTCAAGCTTTGCTACACAATTTGGAGGCTAGGGTTTGAGAGAAAAAGAAGAAGAACAAAGGAACAAAGGGAGTAATCATATGAATTTCATCAACTCAAGGAGGCTAGGAGCACGAAATAGGAAGGCAAGAGCTGGAGAAGAAGGACTACACCACACCAATTCGGGAATCTCATTACAAAATGGTTGTTTCTTCATATGTTTTAGTTCTTTATTCTTATTTTGTCATTCCAAACCATGTACTATAATCAGATTATGATGTTATTGAGATTGAATATGAGCTAAACTCTTCATTCTAAGATTGCAATGGAACCCAACTTGTAGTTTAAATTGAATGCTCTCTCTTTGATTGGTAGTTAGTCATTACATGAATTGGAGTTCATAACATTTGCTTAAGGATTAATTGCTTGGCCCGTAATTACCTTGGTAACTTATATGGAATTGAGAGAGGAAGTGTAAGTTGAGACCTAGTTATGAATTCATGTGAGAGTTGGATATTCTTTATGGATAATGTATGAGATTATGTGACGTGAGTCTTATGTATTATTCTTGAGGATTGATAATTTGATTGTATTTAGGATAGACATATACCTAAATACCACATGTATCCAATTGAGAATCCTTGCTTAATCATTTCTATTGTGAAAGTTAGTAATTGATAGAATGGTTAATGGGATTTTACGTGACATGTGTCTTATTAATTGTTCTTGATATGAGATTCTTGCTTGTGTGTAGAATAGAAATATATCTATACACCACAATAGGAAATACGTATTCGACCATCGAGAGAGGCTTATATATACTTGTGATTTCTCGGATAACAATTCTTATGTTCTAACTTACTAAACAAGAGTGAGTATGATGTTTAAATGAAGAGTTGAGGGAAATTGTAATCTTAGATCTTTCTATCTTGAACTTTATCCGTGTGTAGTTAAACGTGTTTTCTAAATTATCTTTATTTAGATTTAATCAAAAACAAATCCAAACCTTATTGTCACTATTTAAATTAGATTAATTTTTCATGCGATTAATATTTGGTAATTATTTAACATAATTCCTCGTGGGTTCGACACTTTACTTATCTTATATTACTTGTGGACCGCGTATACTTGCGCGTGTTTTATTGATTGCGAAATCGAGCCAACATGCATCAAAAAAATGAATATTCGGCTATTATATTGGAGATAATTTTAGCATTATAACTGCTTATAAAATGAATATTCGGCTATTATACTTGAGATAATTTTAGCATTAGAACTGCTTATAAAATGAATATTCTTACTAAATAATTGACGAAAATTGGACATAGTAACTGCTTATAAAGGTATATTTTCAGCTGTATCAGAGAAATAAATCGGACATTATAACTTCTTGTAAATATGACTTTTGTACTAGATACATAAAATAATTTGGGCATTATAACTTCTTGTAGAAGTATATTTTTACTAATACATACATAAAAATGAAAATTATAACTACTATAGTATACTTCTTGTAGTTGCTAGCTTTATTTCCAATCACGTAGCGCTTCGATGCTTAGAAAGTAATTTTTATCTCACAATATCTCTTAGAATATAAATATAGAGTGTTTTTGCTCTTGAACTGCTCTCGAAAAATAGTAAGGAATGAATGAACTTATCTTGCTATTTATAGGAAAACATAGTTTCGCTAATTGCACGTTAGAGGCTCGGCTTATTACACTTTGCACCCTAGCATATTCTTAGAATATTCTTCTAAGCTCCTCAATGAAAATATCTTCCAAGCTCGACAATGCAGCTTGAAATCTAAGCTCCTTAATGAAAATATCTTCCAAGCTCGATAATGCAGCTTGCAATTGAACCTATCTTCTAAGCTCTTTAATGAAAATATCTTCTAAGCTCGACAATGCAACGTGTAATTGAACCTATTTTCTAAGCTCCTCAATGAAAATATCTTCCAACCTCGACAATGCAGCTTGCAATCTAAGCTCCTAAATGAAAATATCTTCTAAGCTCGATAATGCAACTTGCAATCTAAGCTCCTCAATGAAAATATCTTCGAAGCTCGACAATGCAGCTTGCAATTGAACCTATCTTCTAAGCTCCTTAATGAAAATATCTTCCAAGCTCGACAATGCAGCTTGCAATCTAAGCTCCTCATTGAAAATATCTTCCAAGCTCGACAATGAAACTTGCTATTGAACCTATCTTCTAAGCTCCTCAATGAAAATATCTTCCAAACTCGACAAATCACTTTGCCATTCCCAAGCACGACACAACAACTTGTCAAAAATAATTTGTCGGGATGCTTCTAGGTGAAATCGTGGAAAACACGACAAATCATTTTGTTAATGTAAGCACGACTAAGCAGCTTGAGAAAAAAATTTTATTTGACCTAATTCATCGTTTACATAATATAATCACAAAACACCTGCTTCGAAATATCATTTCAATCTTTATTAAGCACATATGTTGCAAAATTCGAATCTCATTAGGGTTTAAGATTTTAAACTTCTCGATACCTAGTTTTAGGTCACTAAATTAACCTTTAACCATATACGATCGTATTTATAAGCCTCAGAAAAATTCAGGGTATTACATTCACCCCAACTTCAAAAAAATTCGTCCTTGAAATTAACTTTATAGCTAACTTTAGTCATTCAATATTATATTTATAAGTTCTATAGATATTCAGGATATTACATTCTCTCCTCCTTATAAGAATTTCATCCTCGAAATTCAAGTATAAGCATTTTTAACCTTCTTTTTATGAGTATATCAAATCCTAGTTTTGCTATCTAATAGACTATATCCTAAGGCAGTTCCTACCTCAGAGCTATAATCTACAGCTCTGATACCATATTGTCACGCCCTGAAAATCCACCACCTACTTGCTTGGTCGGACTTCATGCTGACTTGTACAACCTTTACATACTACTATAGAAATCTTGACTTCTAATAATCAGAGTATAATGCGGAAAAGTGATTATATTTACAATATCATTCGTTCATGGTTATAACATTCCTAGATAACTTGTTATTATTACAAATAAGTCCTAAAAGACTTAAAAACAAATCTCCATTTATCTATCTGAGACTTGCAGTATTAGTAACCAGGTAGTTCCTAGGAAAGAGGGGGCTTTCCGTTAAAATGGCGCGCAATTAGATGACCAAACCCCTTTCCTTGACAGAAATTTCTAGACATTGCCAATAATGTTAATCTAGCATAGTTTAATGACTTCTACATCTACAAACTTAAATATAAAGTACACAATACATTTTCATTCCTATTGCATCAAAAGAAGACAATAATAATTATATCTTTCTTGACTTAACTACTCTTCTTTAACTTTCTCTTTTACCGTTAGACTCCTTTGATAATACTTCCTTAGCTGCAAATAGAAATTATTTGCAAGAATGAGCATAAAATAGATCAGCAAGTTTAGAAATATAAACACAATGAGTTTTGAGTTGAAGGAATAGAATTCACGAGTTTGCTTAACCGAGAGTTGATATCCTCTATTGATTCGTATCAACCAGAAAATTGAGGGTTGATATCCTCTATTGATTCGTATCAACCATTTCTGTCAGTCATAAAGACTTAGAAATACGTTTGGTTTAGATATTTTGAAGGGGATCAACTTTCCTCAATATCTGAGGTGTATGCATATCATCCTACTCATGCCCACTGCACATTATGTCGAGATTTACTGGACATATATATGACCCTCAAAGGGGTAATGACCCTCAAAAGGGTAATTCATCTCAATTTTGAAAGTCTTACCAAAACTATTTGGTTCAACACAAGAATTCATGCTTTTACTAAGCAACAATAATTTCATATAAATAACAGTTCATTTCTTAAGTTATGTTAAATCAAGAAGCAATAACTTCATAATAATTGATGACACATTTGTCTATAATTTGAATCCATAACAAAAGAGAAAGAAGTTTAAAAGAACTTGCATAACGTAAAAACTTTGTTCAATATCAAATTAAACAAGAGATGCTGAATCAAGGATCAATAACTTCACAATAATTGATAGCAAGATGTATAATACTTGCATAAAGGTAACAAGGTTTGGAGACTTGCCTCGTATATCTTTTACACTTGATATAACGTCTAAACGTTCGTCGTAAATCCTATATGATTATCGGTGTACATAACTAGTTAAACGTTTAATAAATAACTATTTTAAGTTTTTATTTCGGTTATTATAATCGTTTATAATTAAGACTCCTTTTACTATACATCAAATAATTTCAAAATTATAACTGCTTATAAAATGAATATTCGTCAACTATATTTAAAATAAATTGAGCATTATAACTGCGTGCAGAATGAGTATTCGTTTACTATGTTTGAAATAAATCGGGCATTATAACTGCTTATAAAATGAATATTTGGCTATTATATTTGAGATAATTTTAGCATTATAACTGCTTATAAAATGAATATTCGTCTATTATATTTGAGATAATTTTAGCATTATAACTGCTTATAAAATGAATATTCTTACTAAATACTTGAGGAAAATTGGACATAGTAACTGCTTATAAAAGTATATTTTCAGCTATATAAGAGAAATAAATCGGACATTATAACTTCTTGTAAATATGACTTTTGTACTAGATACATAAAATAATTTGGGCATTATAACTTCTTGTAAAAGTATATTTTTACTAATATATACATAAAAATGAAAATTATAATTACTAAAGTATACTTCATGTAGTTGCTAGCTTTATTTCCAATAGCGTAGCGCTTCGATGCTTAGAAAGTAATTTTTATCTCACAATATCTCTTAGAATATAAATATAGAGTGTTTTTGCTCTTGAACTGCTATTGAAAAATAGTAAGGAATGAATGAACTTACCTAGCTATTTATAGGAAAACATAGTTTCGCTAATTGCACGTTAGAAGCTCGGCTTATTACACTTTGCACCCTAGCATATTCTTAGAATATTCTTCTAAGCTCCTCAATGAAAATATCTTCTAAGCTTGACAATGCAACTTGCAATCTAATCTCCTTGATGAAAATATCTTCCAAGCTCGATAATGTAGCTTGCAATTGAACCTATCTTCTAAGCTCCTTAATTAAAATATCTTCAAAGCTCGACAATGCAGCTTGTAATTGAACCTATTTTCTAAGCTCCTCAATGAAAATATCTTCCAACCTCGACAATGCAGCTTGCAATCTAAGCTCCTAAATGAAAATATCTTCCAATCTCGACAATGCAGCTTGCAATCTAAGCTCCTTAATGAAAATATCTTCCAAGCTCGACAATGTAGCTTGTAATTGAACCTATCTTCTAAGCTCCTCAATGAAAATATCTTCCAAGCTCGACAATGCAGCTTGCAATCTAAGCTCCTCAATGAAAATATCTTCCAAGCTCGACAATGCAGCTTGCAATTGAACCTATCTTCTAAGCTCCTCAATGAAAATATCTTCCAAACTCAACAAATCACTTTGTCATTCCCAAGCACGACACAACAACTTGTCAAAAATAATTTGTCGATATACTTCTTGGTGAAATCGTGGAAAGCACGATAAATCATTTTGTTAATGTAAGTACGACTAAGCAGCTTGACAAAAAAATTTTATTTGACCTAATTCATCGTTTACATAATATAATCCAAAACACCTGCTTGGAAATATCATTTTAATCTTTATTAAGCACATATGTTACAAAATTCAACTCTCATTAGGGTACAGTTCATTTCTTAAGTTATGCTGAATCAATAAGCAATAACTTCACAATAATTGATGACACATTTTTCTGTAATTTGAATCCATAACAAAAGAGAAAGAAGTTTAAAAGAACTTGCATAACGTATAAACTTTGTTCAATATCAAATTAAAAAAGAGATGCTGAATCAAGAAGTAATAACTTCACAATAATTGATAGCATGATATATAATACTTGCATAAAGGTAACAAGGTTTGGAAACTTGCCTCGTATATCTTTTATAGTTGATATAACGTCTAAACGTTTGTCGTAAATCCTATACGATTATCGGCGTACATAACTAGTTAAACGTTTAACAAATAACCATTTTAAGTTTTTATTTCGGTTATTATAATCGCTTATAATTAAGACTCCTTCTACTATACATCAAATAATTTCAGAATTATAACTGCTTGTAAAATGAATATTCATCAACTATATTTAAAATAAATTGAGCATTATAACTGTTTGCAAAATGAGTATTCGTTTACTATGTTTGAAATAAATCGGGCATTATAACTGTTTATAAAATGAATATTCGGCTATTATATTTGAGATAATTTTAGCATTATAACTGCTTATAAAATTAATATTCTTACTAAATACTTAAAGAAAATCGGACATAGTAACTGCTTATAAAAGTATATTTTCAGCTGTATAAGAGAAATAAATCGGACATTATAACTTCTTGTAAATAGGACTTTTGTACTAGATACATAAAATAATTTGGGCATTATAACTTCTTGTAAAAGTATATTTTTACTAATACATACATAAAAATAAAAATTATAACTACTAGAGTATACCTCTTGTAGTTGCTAGCTCTACTTCCAATCGCGTAGCTCTTCGAAGCTTAGAGAGTAATTTTTATCTCACAATATCTCTTAGAATATAAATATAGAGTGTTTTTGCTTTTGAACTGCTCTCGAAAAATAGTAAGGAATGAATGAACTTAGCTTGTCATTTATAGGAAAACATAGTTTCACTAATTACACGTTAGGGGCTCGACTTATTACACTTTGCACCCTAGCATGTTCTTAGAATATTCTTCTAAGCTCCTCAATGAAAATATCTTCCAAGCTCGACAATGCAGCTTGCAATTAAGCTCCTTAATGAAAATATTTTTCCAAGCTCGATAATGCAGCTTGCAATTGAACCTATCTTCTAAGCTCCTTAATGAAAATATCTTCCAAGCTCGACAATGTAGCTTGTAATTGAAGCTATCTTCTAAGCTCCTCAATAAAAATATCTTCCAAGCTCGACAATGCAGCTTGCAATCTAAGTTCCTAAATGAAAATATCTTCCAAGCTCGACAATGCAGCTTGCAATCTAAGCTTCTCAATGAAAATATCTTCCAAGCTCGACAATGCAGATTGCAATTGAACCTATCTTCTAAGCTCCTCAATGAAAATATCTTCCAAGCTCGATAAATCACTTTGTCATTCCCAAGCACGACATAACAATTTGTCAAAAATAATTTGTCGGGATGCTTCTTGGTGAAATCGCGGAAAGCACGACAAATCATTTTATCAATGTAAGCACGACTAAGTAGCTTGATAAAAAAATTTTATTTGACCTAATTCATCGTTTACATTATATAATCACAAAACACCTACTTTGAAATATCATTTCAATCTTTATTAAGCACATACATTATAGAATTTGAATCTCATTAGGGCTTAAGGTTTTAAACTTCTCGATACCTAATTTTAGGTCTCTAAATTAACCTCTAACTATATACGATCGTATTTATAAGCCTCATAAAAATTCAGGGTATTACAATCACCCCTATTTCAAAGAATTTCATCCTCGAAATTAACTTTACAACTAACTTTAGTTATTCAATATTATTTATAAGTTCTATAAATATTCAGGATATTACACTTTCCCTTTGAACTTGGTTCCTCCATAGTCATTTTCTTCGATACTTTAACCAACTCACCAGTCATTTCTTCCAACTGTTCTTCATTTCTCATTTCTGTATCAACATTATCTTCTGTTGATCCATTAAGTGTCTCTTTAGTAGTCACAACCTCATCCTCACTTTCTAATTCTGATTCACATGCGGTCACATCCTTTTCATCAGACCCATCATTTGATGCCATAGGCGCACTAACCTTTGCAGCCTCTTTATTATCAACTTCATCATTATCATCAAGATTAATGATCTTAGGTGGAATACCTTCTTTATTCTTATGACCTGGGAATATCGTCATTTGTCGAAGGCGTGCACTTTGTCTTCTTTTTGTAGGCTTGACAACAGGTATCTTAGATGCTTCTTCCTTTTTTTAAATTCACTTCTAGGTACTGAAGAACTTTTCAAGGAGACTGTTGAAGAGGCTTTCTTAACTTTCAACTTCTTCTTTGTTGATTTTGAATGAATAGACACAGGGGGATAGAGAATCATCAAATTGTGAAGATTCATTCTTCATTGTGCTTACTTTTCTTTTCCCTTTTTCTACTTTGGAAATCTATATGTTGTTGCTGCCAGATATCCTCAATCTCTTGTTCTCCGTAGGGTTCTTTTTCTAATTGTCAAACAATTTGGGAGACATGATCTTGGACATTTAGAGTTTCTCCCTTATTATCCCCAATCTTATTTTTTTCAGCTTCTTCTTCAGAATGATGCTTAAGAACCTTCCGTGGTACACCTTTGGGATAGGTTTTTCTGAAGCCTTTCTTTTCTTAATCTCTTTAGTTAACCAATCAAACAACACAACACCAAAATTTATCTTCTGCTTCATAACAATGACAAACATGATTCTTAGTTGCAGATTGCTTATAGTATCATGAGCGGTATCTTTACATAAGATGCATTTACCCATAATTTTAGCTAAGAAATCAAATTCTTCTGGAAACTCCTTTTTCTTCATCCCCTTCAGATGAGGATTCTTCACATACCCCATCAATCTCATGTCTTTATCAGAATCAATTTCTTCTAGAGATGATAGACCTTGACTGGCGAACCCTCGATATTTATTGATTTATGCAACACCTATCTTTATATTGGTTCCTTAAACATTAGTGGACAAAACATCATCTTTGACTGTTGCATTCTGGTAGAATTCTTTCACCAATTCAGAGAAGATTTTGGTGTTGGATTCTAGACATTCTGAGAATCCTACTTCCCTTACGATTTTGAGAATATCCTTGAACTTCTCTTCTGATTCCCCAAACTTATCAAAACCAAGTTGAATACCTGATACGACTTGACAATTTTCCATAACTAGGGTTTTGATGAATGAAGGATATTTGAATGTATTGGAATTTTTGGAAGTTTTGGTGATTTGGGTTTACTGAAGGTTTGATGGTTTTAGGGATTTGAGAGTTTTGCACGGTTTTGTAAGAGGATAGACTTTGGTAACTGATAGGAAAGAGCAACCATCAGTATTTGAATTTTGGCCTATGTCAGTTCCCTCTTATTTTTGTAGGGGACACGTGTAGAAGAGTTATTTGTTGATCGTGGCCACAACTTTTGTAACTCCCACAACTATTGCACATCAGTTACCCTAGTTTCTATTTGTCAGGAGAACGTGGTTGTAGACACCCAAATTTTGCGTTCCCTATGCTAACCGTGACAGGAGGGAAAAATCGTCAATTGAACCGGCCTACGAGAGCGAAGGATGGGCACAAGTACGAACACTCGACGCCACCGCGACGATTTGCAACCAAAATCGACGTGACAACAAGGCTGTCCGAAATGAGCATTCCCGAATGATGTGGCACGTCTCCAGTAATTCCCGGACTGGAAAATACAAGCCTTTCGGTGAAAACCGACGTCACGACACGAGAATCGAGGCATGGTACAAAAATCGAGAAAGTCAAACCAGCCAGCTGCGGATTGATCTGCGGCCAATAAGTGCGCCTTTTGAAAACACGGAACTCAAAACACGGAAATCGAAACCAGGCTGAGTGGCTGGTGGGCGGCCAGCCGCAGATCAATCTGTGGCCAGCCGCAAATTGATCTGCGGCTGCCCTGGTTTCCCTTATTAGCCCAGTTTCAGTTCATTCGTTCATTGGTTCAGCGAGAGCAGATAGGAAGCGGGAGAAGCAGCAGCAGCAGCAGCTCGAAAAAAACAGAAAGAAATAGCAGAAATTTGCAACAAGATAGGAGAGAAAGGAGAAAAAATGAGAGGATTTATAATCTTTTGATTTGATTGTATCATATATACTTCTCATTCTATTCAAATACACAAGTTTACATCCATTTTGATATCATTTGCAAGGTGAAAATCCCCTTGTTATAGCAATTTCTATCATATCATTTGGTTAAATTAAATGTAGTTTTCATGTAATTTATGATGGGACAATGAATTAGGGATTATTAGTGAGGGTTCCATCGGAACAAATTTCTTCCTAATAACCCAATGATATTCATTTATTGAATTTTTTGTTCGTTTTACGGCGATATATTGGGCGTAGTTCCTCTAGGTTGCTATTTTAGGATGTCTTGGCATTGTTAGATTATCCGTGTTGGTTATTTCTTGTAATATCCGTTTTGTGGGTGTGTGGAAATTTCGGGTGTGAGCCTAGGAACGCGACCCCGTGGTCCAAATCCGATGATGGACATCTTTTGATGTAGGTAGTAGGAACGATGTAGTCTTCATTGTAAATATGTAATCGTCGGGCCTTAAAACGACGCCAAGGCGAGAATCGTGTTTAAGGCCCCGTCATAGTGAAAAATATGTGATTGTGGGCGTTCGGGGTTATTTTGATGGCTTACATGCCCATGAATAACCCCCTATGCATTATAATGTTTGATTTGAATTGCAACACCAAAAAGGATTTCAAAGCTAAACGATGAAGATTTTCATAAAATCAATCAAACTAGGATATTAGCATCACGAGGATAAGAAATTGGAAGTGCTAATGAATGTTGATTTTTATTTAACGAGAAGGCAAAAGAAAGATCGTGTTCAAACGTCACAAAAAATGGTTTTATGAAAATGAATGGTTGTTTTATTAAACCGTTGTGCATAGGGTTAAAGAGATCCTAGAAATTGCCCGCCACTTTGTATGCGAAAGCGATGTATAGGTCTCGATTCCTATTTTGACAAGGGTTTAAAACTGATCTTGTTTTGCCAAAACGACACCTAATGAGAATCTCGCAGTTTTGACAATTAAAATCAAACCTTTTTCATAAAGAATAAAGCTTTCTCGTATAAATCGAAGGACATTCTAAAGCATTCTCAAAACACGACTTTCCATAAAAAACCCCAAATGATTCTTTCATACAAACTCACTACAATATTCACATTGACACACACACGCGCACACATATACACATTTTATGAATTAAAGGATAGGAAAAGCATCAAGATTGCGGTAACCGTGTTTCACGGAAGTCGGGGGGTGCCTAACACCTTCCCCTCGCTTAAGCAAGCCCCCGAACTCTATGAATCTCGGTTCGCAGACCAATTAATTCAGAGTCATATATGAGCCAGCGATTTACGAAAGAACGAAACTCGGATGAGTTGGTACATCCATTTCAAATATACCAAATGGCGACTCTGATCAATTGGCTCATCATAAAAAACGATCTTTCAAAACCCAGTCGACATTAATGCCAACCTCTTCCAAAAAATCATCTAATGAGAAGGCTAAAATTGGAAAGGATAAATATCGCAACGGAAGCGATCCCTCCCGGCGTCGACAGCTGGCGACTCTGCTGGGGACATTAGAGGGCTTAAGCCGCGTTCAAATCTTGATGCTATCCTATCCTTCAAAAATTCATGAATGTGTATGTGTGTGCGATATTTTGACATGTTTTACTTGTTGTTGGGTGAATATGTGTTTTTTAAAGGAATGAATGATTGAATGGAGTTGTTTTGCTTTAAAGTAATCATTTGCATACGGTGAGGACGATGAATGTGAATGTATGTTGAGAGTGTACCTCCTCCTGAGGCGAACTCGTCGGTTGCTTATTACTGGACTCGAAGGGGCTGCTCCCCAGAGATGGCTCAGGAAACGCACCACCCAAATCCGCTCCAATCGAAAGGACTCAGACGAGTAGATTGCGAAGATTTGGGGACCTTCATGCCGAAAAGCCGCGAGAGTAACCTTAAGATAGGTCAGCCTCAGATTACCCAACGCAGGGAAAGTCTCTTCATGCCTTCTTACGTTTACGCGTATAAATATCATAGTCCCATTTCATATTCTTACATATATATCCCCTTTTATCAAAAGAAAAGTGCTAACCTCCATATTTTGCAGGGAATAGCTGGGAAAACATAATAATTCGTGTCTATCAATTATTATTGCAATAAGGGACTACTAACACTTTGTTTTGCAGGGAAAGATTAAAAAACCCAAAAGCACAAAAGTTACAGCTTTAGCATGCATCCACATCTTTCATTTCGCAAAGATTAAACTCCAAACCGTTTTTTTCTGTAGGATTGCTCCTCAAACGCGTTTGCAATCTAAGAAGGCCCAGGTTTCTACATCTGAAATGGCTGACTGTCCACCTCCTAATCCTGGTTCCATATCTAGGGAGGAATTTGATGATTTTAAAAAACAGATGTTGGAAATGGCCACGATGCTGAAAGAGCAGTTCCTACAGAGACAGGACCCGCCAAACAAGGATCCGCCTAAGGATGATCAACCCCAGCCTAAGGGTGAGCCAGTCACCCCCAAAGCCATTCCTGCACCTAACAGGACAGTCATCACTATTCTAGAGGAGGGAGACACTGACGATCTTCAAAGGAAAATGAAGTAAATGAAGGAGACCATCCAATCCCTGAAAGGCGTAGGTTCCTTGGGCAGGGTAAATTATTCAGATCTGTGTGTCTTTCTAGGAACCAGATATCCGGAGAAGTTTAAAATCCCCGAATTTGAGAAATACAATGGGAAGGGGGATCCTTACACACATCTGAAAATATACATTGGGGAGCTTGGATCTTATGCAGAAGACGAAGGTCTAAGGATGCAATTATTCCAAAAGAGCCTGACGGGAGAAGCAAGAATTTGGTATGCCCGTCTTGATAATGCCCGGATCCACAATTGGGAGGAGTTGGCCCATACCTTCTTAACACAATATAGCTTCCAGGCACAAATGGCCCCTGATAGATATCAAATGACGAAAATCAAGAAGCAACCAAAAGAATCTTTCAGGGATTATGCACAGCGATGGAGGGGTATGGCTGCACAGGTGAATCCCCCAATGAGCGAGTCGGAGATGGTGATGACCTTCGTGGATATTCAAGAGGCACCTTATTATGAGCGGGTTATATCAGGGATTGGAAGACCTTTTGCCGAGATGATAAAACACGGAGAAATGGTGGACATGGGGTTGAAGTCTGGCAAGATTCGGGATTTCACGGCTTTGGAAACAGCTGCGGAACAAATTCAGAGTGGAAACTATGGCAGCACTTCCCGTAAGGTCCAAAAGAAAAAGGAGGAAAATGTTTCCCTCATCCTGCAGGGATCATCTAGAAAGGCAGAGAACAATCCTCCAGTACAGATATAGAGAGTGGGGCCATCCCGACAGCCTAACTTCACTGATCAGAGGACGGACGGGTGAAGAAGATTCGAGACCACGAAAAATCGAGTATTCACCCCGCTCGGGGATCCTCTTGAGCAGATTTTGGCAGTATTGATAGCCCAGAGGAAAATAGTCGATTTGGCACCCCCAAGTGACCCGAAAGGAAGAAGATTTGACCCAAGCAAGCAATGCGCATACCACTCAGGTTCCCCTGGTCATGATACGCAGGAATGTTGGACGCTGAAGCACAAAATTCAGAACTTGATTGATATTGGGGAAATCGTGGTGGAACAGCCAGACTCCCCAAATGTTAAAGTCAATCCCCTGCTTAGGCATGATGGAGAAGGGGTCAATGTGGCGGAAGCCAGTGAAGTCGAGGGGCCGTCAAGGCTGAATTATGTAAAGAAAATTGATGAGATAATCAGCATGATAAGTGATCACGAGAGTACACGGGGAGCGCCAATTAGGTTGGCGGGTGTAAGCAGAAATATCATAGGGGGGCCTGTCAAGTTAATGGCTCCGAAACTCCTCACCCTTACAGCGAGACCGCAAATCCCTGTCAACAGTCTGAAAATGGTACCATGGAATTACGGGGGAGTCTCAGAGGAAGCAGCCAGTTGTGCTTCTGTAACATCAAAGGGGAATCCTTTATATCTTCCAGGACGAGTCCTTGAAAGCAAAATGAAGAAGAATGAAAAGATATCCGAGGAGAAAGCCATGGAATTCTTAAGGAAGATGGATCATCTAGAAGCAAGGGGGATCCAGATATTAAGCGAGGAGTCGACCCTGACGTCGATCATGGATTTGGTGTTATCGTCCAGTGATCACTGCAAAATTCTGGCCCAAAGTCCTGGAGGAGGCATACATTCCCAAGGAGATTAGCAAAGAAGGTTTCGGCCATCTGGTGGACCATCTGTTGGAAAGTAATGTAATATCGTTCACAAGATGATGATATCCCTAAAGAGGGAAGGGGGCATCGAAAAAACCGCTGCATATTGCGGTAATCTCTTCAGGTTATATTATGAATGGGGTGCTGATTGATGGAGGATCGGCCTTGAATATCTGTCCACTCAGTACATTGAAGAAGATGAACATCAATCCTAAGCGCCTACGGGCCAGTCATGTAGTGGTACGAGCCTTCGACGGATCCCAGAGGGATACAATTGGGGAGATAGAATTGCCTGTGAAAATAGGACCTTGTACTTTTGATATCTCTTTCCAAGTCCTAGATATTGCGGCAAGTTATAACCTGTTATTGGGGAGGCCGTGGATACACATAGCCGGGGCAGTTCCTTCCACGCTACACCAGCAAATCAAACTTATCATCGACGAGAATCTGGTGACGATCTCGGCAGAGTGTGATGACCCTTCTCCTTCCAGGAATGGCCTGCCGGTGATTAATGTGGACGAGTCGGCGGCACCTGCCAGTTTTCAAGCGCTAGAGATCAGTGCTCCCCACTACAGATGCCTGGGGGCTCCAGCCGTGAAACCTAAGGTCTCTCCAGAACTTACCTTTGTTGCAAAAGAAATGATAAAAATGAAATTTCGACCTGGACAAGGGTTAGGAAAGAGCAGTCAAGGAATCACCGAGCCCATTCAACTACCCCATCAGATAGGCCAAAGCAGGGTTTGGGATATCATGAAGGCGTAGCACGGAGACACCATCAAGGCGTGACCCCGACTCGACTGGGCCGGAAATCCGGTGT
Source organism: Aralia elata (assembly GCA_034770075.1). NCBI lineage: Eukaryota > Viridiplantae > Streptophyta > Magnoliopsida > Apiales > Araliaceae > Aralia > Aralia elata. Next base: position 53,129,812 of record CM068382.1, read on the forward strand.
ATGAACAAGGTCAACAATGAACGAGGGACTAGCAAGCCTGTGATTGGGACAGGGGGTGAAGAATTGACCCCCACAAGTGATGAGTCGACCAAGAGGGAAAGTTTCCTACAGGAGGTCGCGCAAAAGTTCGAAACCAGGTGCCATATCCCCGGACAGTTAACGAGCAATGGAGAGGGGAAGGATGTTGCCACGCCACCGGGAGCCCAACAAAGTGTGCCTGTCATCGATTGGGTAGGGCTAATTATTCCTGAAGATGGTGATGAAGAGGGACTCAGACAATATGGTCGTAGTCATCGGGGAAGTTTTCCGTTGTTAAGCCACCTTTCATGCAGCGCATTTCGTCTTATCTGTCGACCGACAACTGGACAATGTTACTTGTGTTTTCCAAACATGGGTAAAACTCGAGATTAGGTTGGTTGACCCCAGAGGTTGGGATGATGAAGAAATATCATTTTTGTTTTGTATTTTGCATAATTATGTCATTTCGTCATGTTAATCTAAAAAATGTGATCATTGTGGAAAATGACTTATCTATGACAAATATTTTGTTTCGTGTCAGGTGTACCAATTTAAGTATTCCTTGCCTAACAAACGGTCTTTCAAATTTGAATGATGACTATGATTTTGATATTGAGCTGGATTTCGATTTAACGGGCATTGAGCAAGACGAGACAGATTACGACGACGCGCCTGACGAGATCAAAGGATGGGTCGAGGATAAACCCAAACCCAACTTAGACCAAACCATCAGCATAAATATCGGAACCCCTGACAAACCCAAAGAGCTCAAGATAGGGACAGACCTGACCCCTAGCCATAAAAACAGAAGTAACCAAGTTGCTAAGCCAGTATGAGGATGTTTTTTGCCTGGTCTCATGAGGACATGATCGGATTGTCCACTGACATTGTGGTACACCGGTTGCCCATCAAGGAGGGTTTTAGGCCTGTCAAGCAGAAACTAAGAAAGTTAAAACCGGAGTGGAGCTTAAAGGTGAAGGAAGAGATCATCAAATAGTTCAGGGCTGGAATCATTATGGTGTCCACTTACCCAGAATGGCTGTCCAATGTAGTCCCAGTGGCTAAGCCTGGAGGGAAGGTGAGGGTATGTGTTGACTATAGAGATCTGAACAAGGCCAGTCTCAAGGACAACTTCCCAGTGCCTTTTATACACATCTTGGTGGATAACACAGCCCAATACGAGATGTATTCTTTTGTTGATTGCTTTGCAGGGTATCATCAGATAATGGTGGCGGAGGAAGATCGGGAAAAAACCGCTTTCATCACCCCTTGGGGCACCTTCTGCTACAGGCGATTGGCTTTTCGTCTCACAAACGCGGGGGCTACTTATCAGAAGGCCATGATGGCTTTGTTCCACGACATGATGCACAAGGAGATAGAGGTCTACGTGGATGACATTATAGTGAAATCAAGGGTAGAATCTGATCATATAATCCATCTCAAAAAGCTATTCGATCAGCTCAGAAAATATAATTTGAAGCTTAATCCGGCAAAGTGTGCTTTCGGAGTGCAGTCGGGCAAGCTCTTGGGATTCCTGGTTAGTGATCGGGGCATTGAGTTGGATCCGGCAAAGATTAAGGCCATTGTGGATATGCCGACACCTCACACAGAGAAGGAGATAAGAGGATTCCTTGGAAAGATAAACTTCATCAGCAGCTTCATATCCCACTTGACGACTACATGCGAGCCGATTTTCAAACTATTAACGAAAGATGCTTGCCAAGAGTGGAATGAGCAATGTCAGAAAGCCTTTCAGACTATTAAAAAGCAACTGACAGAGGCACCAATGCTGGTACCCCTGAAGGATGGGATCCCTTTGTTTATGTATATATCGGTCAATGCCATTGCGATGGGATGTATGCTGGGACAGAAGAACGAATCAGGGAAATAGTAGGCCATCTATTACCTCAGTAAGAGATTTAGCCGATGCGAACAGAATTACACCCCCATTGAAAGGACCTGTTGTGCTTTGGCGTGGGCTGCAATGAGGTTACAATACTATCTCCATGGTCACACTACGTACTTGATATCGAGAATGGATCCCCTGAAGTACATCTTTGAAAGGCCCATGCTGAATTGTCGATTGTCCAGGTGGCAGTTAATCTTACAGCAGTTCGACATCGTATACGTAACTCAGAAAGCCATGAAAGGGCAGGAAATTGCAGATCAGTTGTCAAAAATGCCAGCAGGGGGGATGGAACCTTTAGAAACTCCTTTGTCGGGCGAAGATGTATTCTGGGTCTCACACACGAGATGTGATGACGAAGGACAGTTCTGGAAGCTGTATTTTGATGGTGCCATGAATGCTGAGGGGGCAGGAGCCGGAGCAGTCCTGGTCTCTATCACCGGAGAGCAATACCCCGTGGCCACTAAATTGTAGTTCAGTAATTCGAACAACACAGCTGAGTACGAGGGATGTATATTGGGACTCCGTTTTGCCCGCGATATGGGAGTGAGGAGACTAGCAGTGTTCAGGGATTCAGAACTGGTAATCCGACAGGCGATCGGGGTGTACAACACTAAAGAGCTTCGGTTACTTCCATACCATCGTTGTGTTATCCAATTGATGCGAGAGTTCAAAGATTTCGCTTTCCGATATATCTCCCGGGGACGGAATGATTTTGCCGATGCATTGGCAACTCTGGCTTCCTTAATCCACGTAATCAAGAGCAGGGACATTCCACAGATTGAGATAACAGTACAGAATGCCCCGGCATACGAGGAGCATGTTGCAGTATTATCGGACGAGGTGGTTCTGCCAAAGCAGCCTTGGTATCACGACATAAGGGAATATCTGAGGGATAGATCCATTCCCGACGAAGCAAGCCGAGCTAAGAGGATGAGAATTTAAAAGATGGAAATGAAGTTTTACCTGAGTGGGGATTCACTCTACAAGAGGGATGCTGGTTTGGATTGTTGCAATGTGTAAATGAAACGTAGGCACAAAAGATTATGGACGAAATACACGGTGGAGTGTGTGGGCCGCACATGATGTGGACCGATACTGGCCAAAAAGATCTTGAGAACGGGGGCATTACTGGTTAACACTGAAAACCGACTTCGACTGCGATGATCATGTTAAACGATGTTACCAATGCCAGGCGCACGGTAATATAATCCATGCGCGCCCCAATGAACTGCATTGTATGACCTCCCCTTGGCCATTCTCAATGTGGGGTATGGATGTATATCGGACCAATAGAGCCCAAAGCGAGCAAACGAACACCGATTTATCTTCGTTATGATCGATTACTTCACTAAATGGGTAGAAGCAGGTACTTTCCCTAAAGTAACTCAGGAGATCATCGTTGGTTTCATCAGGAATAATGTCATTTGCCGATATGGAAAACCTGAGGTTTTGGTCTCCGATAATGCCAAGAATTTGAACAATGCCCTCATGAAGGAATTATGTGACCAGTTTAAGATCAAACACCTTAATTCTGTCATTTACCGTCCTAAGATGAATGGGGCAGTGGAGGCTGCTGCAAATAAGAATATCAAGAAGATTATGGCGAGAATGTCCGCCAATCATCGAGGATGGCCGGATCTGCTACCTCTCACCCTGCTGGCGTACAGAACGTTGGTGCGTACTTCTACAGGGGCAACCCCTTACGCTTTGGTATATGGAATGGAGGTCGTTCTGCCAGTTGAGGTTGAGATGGAGTCCCTCAGAGTCTTGATTGATGCTCATATAGGCGAGGAGGATTGGATGCAAAGTCGGTGACGACCAATTGGCCCTAATTGATGAAAGGAGGGGTGGCTGCCGTTTTGCACGGTCAGTTGTATCAGCAAAGGAATCTCTCGATCGTACAACAACAAGAAGATAAAGCCTCAAAAGTTCAAGGAAAAATGGACCTAGTGCTGAAGAGAGTCATGCCTTGTCCAAGACGAAGCCAAAGGGAAGTTTTGCCCCCGAATTGGGAAGGACCTTTCGTGATTAAGTGCTGTCCGGAGGAGCCCTCATATTGCAAGAGATGGATGGTGAGGTTGTTTCCACAACCCATCAATTCTGACTCGGTAAAGCGGTTTCTACGCTTGAATCATCATTTTCTCCTTTTTCTTTGAAGAATGAACTACGTAGGACCTGATTTCCCAACCTGTGGGAATACGTAGGCAGCCATCATGGCACGGTCCAATTCTTTACAAAATAATACTTTCTCTAACCAAAACTGATTCCCAACAGCCAGAATAACCTTCCTATATCCTCGAAACCTTCCCGAAACCAGCCCCTAATCAGCTTTATCTCAAGTAACATAGACCTAGCCCAACCAAACAGTTAACCAATATCTAAGACTCAGTCCGATGAAATCAACAGGGGTGCGGCGGTATCTGTCAAATCTCCATCAAGACTTGAGAAGAGAAAGAAGGCAAAATGTCAAAATCATGGTCAGCTGGATAAAATGAGGATCCAATGAAAGGCAACGATACGACAAAAAGGGAAAATGACTAAATTTAAATTCATGTCTACATATATAAGTCATTTTGTTACAAGATTTCTCTTTCGAAAAAAACCGACGAATACTGACCTAGTCTATGCAGGAAATAAAATAATCTACAAATCTGAAACTAACTGAAGCAGGATGGATAAGGTGGTGGACAGATCTGAAGCATCGGTATCCCCTGTAATCTGCTGGCCCATCATGGCGATGCGATCCAATAAAGCAGTGGCTCGGCTGACAGTCTCAGAGTGAGCATCTATAACTGCCTTAATCTACAATACAATGGCGTCTCTATCGGCTAGGGCAGCATCTCTAGCCAGAATGGCAGCATCTCTCTCAACAAGAGCGACATCCCTCTCAGCCTCAGTAGTAATCAAGGCCAGGCGGAGTCAGGTATCCTCAGTAACCCGACTAGGGGGCAGAATCAGCTGAGATGGAATGATCTGTGGTATCATCTGGGAAAATCACTCCAGAGTCATCAAAAGCCCCAGTCTGACTCAAAACCAACCGTATCCGAATCTCCGCGCAAACCATTGCACATAAGCAAATGTCTGGCATGGGGCAGCTCTCACTATGTTCGGCAAGGATCCTGCGAGACCAAAGATCGTATACCCGCAGTAGATCTCTCTCTATCTGGGGTGATATGAGGAATCGATAGTCGGCCGCTGCCCGTGAAAGGGTGAAAATCCTGTGTCTGATCAAACTGCCCCATAACCGCCAAGGGATGATAAGTCGTCACGCCCCTCAAGCCAAAAATAGGGATGAAATCCAAGGTGGGCACATGAGTCAAGAAGCTCAGGAAGGAGCAATAACCCGAATAGATCAAGAGATGAAAGGGCTCCTCAATAGACGATAAGAATTCTACCCAGGAAACCGCATCAACACAGCTCGCGGGACGGAACGAGAATTGTAGGGCTATGTCGTGGCTGAAGCAAAAACCCATGGCGACGGAAAATGACCAATGGGGCTGAGATGGCTCATAAACCACACGTACAACAAAACAAAGCTCCCCTGAACACTCTGCCTCAGAAAGACTGACAATATGACGCGGACATGTATGTATCTACTAGTATCATGGGAATGATGGTGTAACCCTCTTGAAGAGCTCTAGTGGCCGCAATAATTCGCATGTCCCAACAGATCGGATCCGGCCGACAGTTACCCCAAAACTGAGCATGACACAGGCCATCTCCAAAACGTCTTACTCTCAAGGCGGTCCCAGCTAATTCCCAGTAACAATGGGCCCTGACCATCTTGAATTTGAGTTTATCTAGAAGAAATAGCCTTCCAAACCCGGCGAATTTATAAAGTAGGACAGGGTTAGTCCAAACCTCCCAAAACTTTTTTGGAATCGATTATCTTCTTGTCGTGCCCACCACTCACTTGACTTTCTAACCTGTATAGAAGCTTTGCATTCTTCATAGGACTGGGAGGACGGAACTCTTCCATCTCCATTGACGTTGCAAGAAACGGTTTCCTCTCTCGCGAGCAGTCAAGTCAAAAATTTATCCCTACTTGGATGGGCCCAGATAAGCAATATGTTCTAGTTCTACCGGAAGGTGACCATGGCTTTCCCTATACACAAGCTGATATGGTGACATCCCGATAGGAGTTTTATATGCCGTCCTAGTCCGCCCATAAGGCGTCATCAAGCTTCCAATGAACCAGTCCCTTTACTATTCGGGTTTCACAACCTTCTCTAAAATTCCTTTTCACTTCCTCTATTAGGATACCTCCACCTGACCCCACTTTTTTGAGGATGATAGGCGCGTCTGGGCAAATTTTATGGGTCACCCCATATTTAGCAAGAAGGGCATTAAAGGTTCTTGATTATCAAAAGTGCGACCCCCTTCATTGCTAATTATTACTCGCGGGAGGCGTTCCGGAATCTTTGTGAAAATATTTTTTCGACCAGGAACTCTCAGTCACAACCTTGGCATCATTGACGTGGGCGTCGTCGCAAGAGATGCTTTAAGGCAGAAAGAGGCAGAGACAAAATTGTTTTTTGGCACAATTTACAGAGCAGGGAATAATTAGTAAAATAAATGTAGAAAATGGAGTTAGAGGTGAAAAGTTCGAGGTATTTCAGATAAAGTTAACTAACAATTGGAACAAGTCTAAACATTATTACGCACAAGGATGAAAGAGGCTCAAGACATAAATGATTGATGAATGTGGTTAACATCGACGATAGCAGTTAGCTGAAGGTGAAGAGGTTGAAGTTTAAGATCGATTAACACCAGATTTGCTGAAGATTCGAAAACCCCGAGTTTGGGATCCCCTTCAATCTACCAGAGTTAAGAGGAAGAGATTTTACCAAAGAAGGCACAACAGTACAAGATACTCGATATTTACCCCGAGGAAGCACGTAAGATTGTATCAAGATCTTCGTCAATATTTTTGGTGGCGTTTTCCGAACATGAAAAGAGAGGTTGCAGAAATTATGTCAGCAGGATGTTTCAAACTTGTTAGAGAGTCAACAGCCAGAACATCAACGACTATTGCAGGCCGCTCGAGAATTCTTGACATGGAAATGGAGTGCACGTCACGATGACTTTTTGTGGTGGGACTTTCCAGCAATGCAGATAAGGTTACGCATGTATTAAGTTTATTATGGTGTTTTTTGTGCCACTCCTCAATTTATGGTGTGATAATCTGGATCATCTTTCCCCCACAAAGTCAGCGCCACCTTTTTTTAGCCGATCCAAGTTTAGGTACTTTAATTTGTATCTAACTAGCCCAAATTGTTTATATCACAAGAAATTAATTTCCAGGACATGGGAAGGTTTTTAGTGCAAATATCAATTGTATCTGATTGGTAGGGAGATCCACGTTTCCACGTCACACACTTTCGGACAAGAATCTTCAAAGAAAGAATGGGAAACAACACAGATACGTAAGGTTGAGTACCGCGTATCACCCACAGGGGTGATGGGCAAAGCGATGTAAAAGTCAACAATTCAAAACATTAGCAAGACATGCTCAGAGCCCTCGTGTGATGGCACTTTAGGGTAGCTGGGAAGAATAATCTTCCACTGAGTAGTAATTGGGTATAGATAATAGTTATCCACGCAAGCATTGGA